>CM077151.1:235737147-235919619 GCA_039583875.1 Platanthera guangdongensis
CCTTGACAATCAATTGGGATGATTCCACGTAACCAAGTCATGCCCAGGATCAGCTCGAAGAATGGCATCCTTAGGACCATTGCGGAACTTCGAACGACTTTCCTCCAATCTCCGCCTCCATGCTGCAGTGGGCTGAGGTGAGTATCTCCGATCCATCGGGTAGATGTACCCTCCTCATCCGACATGTGAACCGTTCCACTACTTCCAGCCCTTCCAGAAAGGCCTCCGACACAAACGAGTGCAAGGCACCCGTGTCAAACAGAGTATAGGCGGGCTTGCCGCCAATGAAAACTATACCTGAGATGATTAAATGTCTTAGTATTTTATAACGCGTTTTATTCCTATTTATTCTACTTAGGGCAGTTCTACTTGTTGGGCAATTGAGAACGGGAATTTAATTTAAACAATTTAATCATCTTGGCTTACCTGTGATGGCCTGCTTTGGGTTTCGAGGCTGTGCCAGGTCCAAGGCATATACCTGCTCCCTTCCTGTCTTCGATCTCCTCCCTGGTAACCACTTCCTCGGCCGCATCCTCGGCCTCCGAAATGCTGAGCAGGTGGGCCACCCTGTGGTGCTGGAGGTGGTGCCCCCCTCATGGGGAAGTTTCTCTGGCGGTGTCGCACCTGGTGACAATGGAAGCACTCCGGTGGGGGATACGTCATCCCCGTGTCTCGGCATCTCCTGTATCCGAAGAGGTTGAGGGGCCAATACCACCTGCACTCTCGGCTCCGCCTCACCTCCTGACGAGGCTGGTCCTATGTCCTTCTCCCATCTGGTATAGCACCTCGCCGTTGATCATTTCTGGCCCTCCGACCCTGATCCTCCGCTTGCCGCTTCCGGCCCCGAGTGGTGTGCCAATCAGCCTCAATCCTCTTTGCCATCTCCAAAATTCGGGAGATAGGTCCGTCGGATACAAACAACAAAGCCCCCTCAACTCCTCTTTCAGACCCTTATAGGACCTCTTGAATGTATCCTCGCTTCCGTCCAGCTGGTGAAGAACCTGCATATCGAGCTAAATGGTCGAACTCTCTATGGTACTCCACCACCGTCCTGGTGCCCTGCTACAGCTGTAAGAACCGCTCCTCCAACTCATCCCTGGCCGACTCTGGAACAAAATGCTCCAGCAGCGTGGCCCTGAACTCTTCCCAGTTAATTTCCGCAACCTCCCTATCGGCAAATGTCGTGTCCAGCAGCGTCTTCCACCACCTCTTGGCATGGGACTCCAGGCAAGATACCACCAAAGCCACCCTCTCCTCCCAGGGGCACCGTATCCTGGTCACATCTTGTACATATTCCAGCCACTCCTTTGTCCGCACTGCCGACTCTGTCCCCAAGTAGGACGGGGGGAGAGAGTCCTCGGAAGGTGTTCATCCAATTGGCCCCGGGTTTGGCTACGGGCCGGAGCCTGCTGAGCCCGAAGCCCTCAAGGATAGCTGTAAGAGTTTGCCCCATGTCTGACTGAAGGAAAGGTGTGGGGACCAGGGAGGTGGTGCAATGTCCGAGTATGCTGAGCTCCGCCTTGACAGGTGGGCTGAGTTGGGGCTGCAAAACGAACTACTTTAGTAGGTAATCGACTCAATACCTAATAAGAAGTGGACAATTTACATGTGATCCCTCATATGGGCGCAACACTGCTTCCGCTGCTTAGTTTGTCCCCCCTGCTTTTTTTTCAACACCGGGGTCTTAGGACCAGAACCGCCATTTTGTGGTGACTCCTTCATGCCCTGAAGGGTCATCACCACAAAGCGCCATTTATGCCAGCCAAATTCGATCACAGAAAAGTAGCACAATAAAGTAAATGTGAACTAGCAGTTCACAGAAAATCACATATCATAGTAAATAAATCTCCACGAAGGAGTGTCCACAGAAAATAATATCAGAGTGCTAAACTACGGCTTATGCCCGGTACATCATATCCTCACTACAAATCACTCATGCAGAAGCAAAAGCAGAAAAACTACTCAAGGTCGAGACTCACGGTCCCGGCTGTATGAACTCCGGAGCTAGACTGCCCCACCTCCAAGCGCACCGGTCTCTGGGGCTGCTCCTCCATGCTGGGCTCCTCGATCCCCTAAATAATGCGGCTCGAAAACCGTTAGTCTAAAAGACTAAGCCCTATCATCCCCCACCCCTTCCACCATGGCTCCTAGGCACCGAGCGGAGAGGAAGAAAGGGGAGGACTTGAAGGTGGAGAATATCAAAAACAGATGGCAGCTGACCTATACTAGCAATTCTATAATAGATATTGACAATAATGAAATATGAAAAGTAACCTTCACTTATGTGGGAACACATAAGCCAAGGGATCTTCTGCAAGGCTCCCATCGTATAAAAAGTCTCATAGCAATTTATACATTGGGGTGTCGGTTATCAAGCAGCAATAAATATATATCAAAATTGACCTTAATTATAAACTTGTCTACACAGCTTATAAACCAAGGGTCGTTTTGCAAGGCCTAAAGTATAAGCGTCTCATTCCACTTATACTTTAGGTGTCGGGGTTAAATGAATCGATTATACTATGACATGCAAGTGGGTATGATGGAACATGCAAGTGCAACACACACACCCGACTCTGTGCATAACCTCCCAGATACCTCCATAGTGGTAGAGACGGAAGCGATGGGTTTGGGCCTAGCCCATCTACACATAAAGCCTACGAAGCATCAGAACCTATCGTAACCGGCCTCAATGCTTAGCGCACGAGCGGACTCCTACTATTCTTGGCGGCTGGCGCACCGGACTTCTGTTGTGGAGAGTGCTAACCAACTTGATGAATCGGCGTATTGTACGTGCTCAACCCTCCCATACCGAAGACCCTCCACCTTAATTTCCTTTCCTTATGCACATTCAAATTTGGCATAATCAAAAGTCGAGCCGAACTACCCAAAACAAAACGCCGAGTCCCAAAGACAGTCGATGCCGAAGATCCCCGTACCCACTCGTCTCTTTAACCATCCGGCGAACTCCCCATCTATCTCCCTGCTATCATTTTCGTGACATGTGGCAACCCTAATTACTAGTTTATCTTTCAGCTTGTTAATACAGTTTACGTTAACCCATGACTGCCCCGTATTCCCTTTTGAGGAGCTCTCAAGGGGCACTAGGACATGTTGGGATTACGCCCAGCGTTCCTTTCACAAGGTACTTATTATTATTGTTGATTCCATTCCCCTTTCCTTTCTCTGTTACGATAGGTTAATCCTAAGAATGATTTGACTCTACCTCACCTCGGGAGGACGATCTTTCGTCGCACCCGAGCCGCCTCTAAACCCTAGCCAAAACAACACCCTACTCATTTTATCTTCCAATGATGCTCCTAATTCTATTTATCCCTTCCAACAAACCACAAAACCCAACTCATGTGCTCTAATTCATATTCATCTTATTACCTGCAGTTTTACTAATGCAGACCAATTAGCTATATGACCCGTAAAATGGGAGTATACCAAATGATCATACCAACACTCATATAATAATATTTGAGGGCTATACTGACATTTAGCGTAAATCCATAATTTCCTAATTTTCATAATTTAACTGATAATTTATTTATTTATTCTAGTAACCAAAAGTTCCAAGTTTGAACATGAAGTACAAGGTTTATACAAGAAATTCCACTAAATTAATGTTAAATGCAAAATTGAATAATCATCTAAATCCAGAATCTCCAAATTGTCAGCAAGGTTTAAGCCCTTAATTTTATTTCAATTTTATTACATAATAAATCATTTGAAGGGCATGTACAACAATAATACTTCCAAATTCAGAGAAAATTCCAGATATGATTATAAGGACACATAAAACCTCTAGATAAAGTTTCATAATTTTAGAAAGAATCATTCTCTGAATTAATTAATATCAAGTCTCAAAATTATGGATTGTAAAGGATGATAGATACTCTCTAAAAATTATGATAAATTTCCACAAATAGATTTTGGCCTAAATGATCAAAACCTAAGTATCATGAGTTTTCAACAGATAAATCATCAATAATTAATTTTATTCTACCAAGCCCCTTTCCAAAACTTATGAAAGAAGGATTAAATAAATTCAAGTAAAAATTATAATAAAATTCAGGGATATTCACTTAGGCCTGTATTCTTCTGACAAAGTTCCATCAGATTCAAATGAACAGAATAAGAGAAGTAATTTAAACATCATTCAGGCCTTTTGGTAATTAACAAATAAGTGCCGAAATATAACCCATAAAATTCTAATAAAATTATCAAGGTTCCAGATGGTCTAAACTTACACTACCCACTGTTTCACAACTTTTAGCTTTAATTTAGTGGCTGAATTTACAAAATAGTGCTTCTACCCTAAAACTAGGGTTAGGGTTTGAGGTGCCTACCTTCCTCCAAGTCCTCTAAGCTCCTACCAGAGAACTTAGGTTACACTACCTTCAATTCTACTGAGTTTTCAAGGCCATGAAGGGCATTTTCCCCCATGTCCTTCACAACCCACAAAAGTCCTTCCTTAGGGTTTGAGGTTGAACCCTAGGGTAAATCAAGCCTAATCATCAATTTTCCTTAAGAGGGTGACATTGGCCATGCCAAGTCAGTGTCCAAAACCTCAGCCTCTGTTAGTGGAGGTGACCACCCTAAGTCCATAGTACAGTTTTAATCGAAAAATACCTCATTAAGGCCAAACTAGGATTGGTGATTCCCTAGCCAAACACTATCCAAATGAGTTAAACATTTTATACAAACTAGGTATTGAGGCCAGGGACCACTCACAAAAATTGAGGGTGTTTGGGGGTCATGAGACCACTTAATTACAATACCCTAGCATTATTATAAAAGTAAAAAACTTTAGTCAAAATGTCTCTAAAAATTCTGAGTTTTAGGCAGGCCCTAGGTGAACTAGGTTAGAGTCCCTGCCAAAATTTCAAGTAGTTTGGACCAAGGATGAAGTGTGGGCACTCAGTTTAATGACTGCCTAGCCTAGTATAGGTCCCACCAAATGGGTGCCCTGGTCAAACCATGCACCCATATTGGTTCAAACCAATTTAAACATAAAGTAACCCAAAGGACTACAACTTTCATGTTGAAGGTTTTGCCACCAGGTGAGCCTAAGTATTTTTAAAATTTAAAACCAAAAATATCAAAATCTGTGACATAAATCACATTATATAAATATATTTCCTATAGTTTAATCACATAACCGCACGAATCTTGAAGCAAAAGGGACGGAATCCCTTCATCTCCTTCCTTGAGCCGACAGCCAGGATCCATCCCGCCTGTAGCCACTTCCAATCTGCCGCCGGTGATCCAGCCCCTTCCCCGGCGGCCACCACCACCACCACCTCCGTTGAGGTGGGCCGTCGCCAGCGGCGACACAACCGCCGGAGGGGTGTTTTCGGTGGTTCTAGTAGGAACTTTTTTTGCTGAAAACCATGAAATCCAGAAATTTGATCGGCTCAATTGAGCCCGAACCTTGCACCTAATGATTTCTACGATCTACTCATGAGTTAAGGAGAGGAGAGGACCTTCCTGGCGGCCTGAATGCGAGTCGATCTTCGGGTTGCCATGGAAGTGGCGCCGTCGGCCGGATTTCTGCAACTGTGAAGTCAAGTAGCTCGAATTGCTCAGGTAAAAGGTGGGAAGGGTTCCTCTCAGGTCCCTGATGGTGTTTAAATCATCATTGGGGGAGGGGAGAGGCCACATCAATGGCATTAATGCCCTTGAAATCTTGGCTCGAGTCGAGTGGGGGGGGGGGGGGGGGTGTGGGGGGGGGGGTGAACCCTTCCTCTTGTGGCCGGAATGACTGGTCAACTCCTCTTCCCTAGAGGAGTTGATTGCGGCCATTAGAGTGGCTGTTGGCCTCCTTTGCCGGCTCCCACCCTTCCCTTCCTCTCCCCCAATTTTCTCTCTCGACCATTATCATGAAGGGAAGCTCCCTTCTCTTCTCCTAGTCACCCATGTTGACTGGTCAACACGATAGGCTAGGTGCAACCCACTTAGTCATAATGATCATGAAAAGTGAGGTTTAGCCTAAGGGAGAAGTGACTTTGGCTTGGGTTAGCCCATTTGGTCTAGGTTTGACTTGGCATAAGTTAGGGTTGACCTAGGTCAATTTGATCATCTGGGTTGACCCCATTGGGTCCTTGCTGACCCATTGGACTCCCAAAGCCTATGTCGGGTTTTGTAGGTTTACCTTACACTTTAGAGGTCACCTACCCTTAGTAAGGGCACTTTGACCAGATTAGGGGCTTGAGTTGACTTGGGTCAACTTGGCCTCTAGGGCTGACCCCAATGTGCCCTTAGTGACCCTTTGACTTCACTATAGGATTAGGTGGGCATGGGTGGGGTCCTCTAGGCTAGGAGTAGGTCAATTGACCCTAAGTAGGCTAGTTTGACCCATTTTAGGGTTAGGGTTGACTTTGGTCAACTGAGTCTCTTTGATTGACCCCAGTGGTCCTTATGGCTCCATTGGCCTCCCAAGGTATTAGTGGGTGTTGTTGTATGGTCTTGGGGTCAGGTGTGGTATCCCCATGGTCACCTAAACCATGGTTAGAATTCTACTTTTTAGACCATGATGATTTTCAACACCATGTCTAAGCTCACTTGGTCTTCTTGGGCTTCCTAGGGTTTTGTCATGACCTAGTCATGACAAAAACACTCTTAGGGGTCTCGTTGGAAATGGGATGTTACACACTATGCACCGAATCACTGGGTGGATGGACGAGTAGGGAAGCGTAAGATCCAAAACAAACTGAGGAATATGAGGGTCATAAGCACCTCTTCGCTACATACGCCACTATCAATCGCTAGTGCGACAAGAACAGATGGATGGAGGATGGAAAAAGGTCGCACCTCAAACAAATAACAAAAACATACAATCACATAGACATGATTACACATAAACGTATAATACAATAAGCATACTTCATCAATATTATAGAGATCACTATACTATCAACAATAAGAAAGAAAGTGTGCAAAATCGACCGAATCCGAAGTCTTGCTGAGGGTCTCTGTAGGATTTGTCAGGTTGTCATTCTGCGTCCTAGCTCGGTCCTCACTACGTCCGGGGTAGAGAAGCTATCACTCACTCCCAATGGACTCGTCTTCTTCGTGTCATGAACCGTGGAGGATGACACAACTTCTCTAGCTTGGTGAGAAAGCTAGATAAACCCTTCTTGAAGCTCAAGGATGAAGGAGGAGTCCTAGAGCAAGCTCTAGCTTGAATTTGCATTAAATGCTTGCCCGGATCTTCTCCCCTTGGTGGAACGGCCGATTTCACCCTAAAAACATGGAGGAGTTAGCGTAGAAGAAGTCTGTCCGAAAACCCATCCTCAAATGGCAGAAAATCTGTTCTTAAATAAAAAGATCAGAAATTGGTCACGTACGGTCTGGGGCACGACCGTGCGTGAACCGTGCGATATCGTGCGTAGATAATGCGTGAGGAAGAAAAGCATTGACACGTGCGTTTTAATCACGCACGGGAGATTTCGCCCATGCGTGAAGGAAATCACACGGATAAACACAGAGCATAGGAATGCAGGAGAAAACAGTGGACCATGCGTTTTACTCACGCACGGGTGATGTTGCCCGTGCGTGAAGGAAACACACGATTACCACAGATCATTGGAAAGCTTGGCAAAAGGTGCAGTCCGTGCGATTCCTTCTCGCACGGTTTGGCCGAAATCGTGCGGGAACAAATGAGACGAGTAGAAACAGATGCCCCAGAAAGCTATGTAAAACGCACGATTGACTGAACCGTGCGCGAAGAAATGCGCACGACCGTGCATGTTGGAACACCTATATTACTAATTTGGTTCAGGATCACTATGTCTCTAGGAAACCAATGTTTGACCTCATGTATAGCTCAAAAGGTCAATTAGAATTGAGTCTAAGGGTTAGAAGTCTAAGTTTGGAAGCTGCCTCAAGACCAAGACTTTTTCAGTTTGAGACTAAGTCATATCGTCGAGCTCAGCACGACGATTCGTCGAACTCCGATCGACGATCGTCTAGCTCAACTTTGACAGATCGTCGAACTCATTCGACGATCGCTAGCTCAACTTCATCATATCGTCGAACTCCATTTCGACGATCGGTCGGACGCTCAGCTTTCGACGATCTGACTCAGCTTTGGATCTCTATCCTGAGCTTAGCTCGCCGATCTTTGAGCTCAGATCGACGATATTTTGCTGCTGTATAAATCCATATCGCTGAGCTCAGTTCAACGATAGCAGAGCTCAGTTCGACGTTTTCAGATAACTTCAAGGATTTTCAAGATTCAAATTCAAATCAGTTGAGGAGTTATTCTGCAATTAATTAGAAGATTTACTAGCCGTTTTCATTCGTTTCTGGACCAAGTTTCAAGGGATTTTCAAGGAATATTTCTATGGACTTTCCTCCAGAAGAAATTTGCAATTAAGGATGCAATCAATGTAGGCCAAGAGCTATTGTTGACAGAGGATGTTTTTCCATTCTGTACCAGAGAATAAAAGAGAAGGATTTTTGAATCTCACATAGAACACAGATACACAGACAGACATCAGTAATCTTCAGAACAAAAAAAATATTCTGTCTCAAAGAATTCTCAGAACACACATCCAAGGAGATCAAACTTTCCAAATCCTAGATCTTTCTTGTCTCAAGTGTTCAAGGCTAACATATTTCAAGACTCCAGACATCTAACATTTCAGCTGTTGCTGAAATCATCTTTTGCTGGAGCTCAACTTGTGAAGGCCTATCACCCTACAGCAAAGCTTCTTTTCCTGAAGATCTCAAGGACTCAGGGGGAGCTTTGACACCATCAATCCACATAGTCTTCTCAGCTGTTTGAGAAAGAGAAGACTTCCATCACTCTCTCACCCCATCTCTGTAAAGGGTTTCTCAAACTCCCTTCAAAAGTTTGAACTTGGTTTTTGAGCACCTTGTCAAAAGCTCATTGGTGGCAAGACACCTGATCAAAAAATCTGATTTGGTTTTTGAGCACCTTATCAAAAGCTCATTGGTGCCCAGGACACCTGATCAACTCATCCTGCAGTGGATTCCTACCTAGGGTGGTAGAAGAGTGGATGTACCCAAGTTTAGGGGAACCACTATATTTCCTTGTGTCATCTGGTTTTGCTTGTCTTTATTTTTGTTTTGCTGTGATTATTCTGTGATTAGCTTATGATTAGTTTAGTTCTGTGATTAGATTTATAATGCTTCCCTGCTCACTCACATTACAACCATTGTTGTAAAAAGTTTCAAGCACCATATACACTATTCACCCCCTCTAGAGTATATCAGATCTAGCTGCACTTTCAATTGGTATCAGAGCGAGGTTGGTTAAACATACCACACCTTGGTGGTTGCACAGGCTAACACCTGAACCCAAGATCCCTAGTTAGATCTGTTTTCTTTGAAGTTTATTATTAGATTTTGTTTTCACAAATCATGGCCCAAAACAAAGATTATGCTAGCACCAGACCTCCAGTGTGCAATCTATCCAAGTTTGCACTTTGGAAAGCAAGGATCAGACTATACATGAATTCTATTGACGAAGATATTTTTAACTCTGTTTTGACAGTATGTCCAAGACCTCCAGAGCTCAAGTACAAATGTGTTCCACCTCCATCAGGAACAGATGCTGACATCAAGAGATGGAAGGTAGCTGATGCCAAGGCTATGAACATCTTAGCCCAGACAATGTCTGATGACATATTTCAAAAGGTGGCTGAATGCAATTCAGCAAAGGAAATTTGGGACAAACTCTCTGAAATAGTCTCAGGCTCAGCTGATGAGAGAAAGGATAGGAGATCCCACCTCATATCTCAATATGAGAATTTCAAGAAGGGAGAAACTGAGTCAGTGGGAGATATGTACAACAAGCTCAGTCTAATTGTCAGTGAACTCAGGACATTGGATAAAGAGATCTCACTAACTGAACTCAATGACAAAATTCTAATGTGCTTCCCTAGCACTTGGGATTCAAGAATCTGGCCAATCAAGGATGCCAGAAGTTTGAATGAGATCACCACAGAAGCTCTATTGGGTAAGCTCAAATCTTATGAGCTACTCATCAAAATAGAGAAGAAGAACAGAAGGCTGCCTCACCAGCCACAAGAAAAGAGAAGACCATAGCCTTCAAGGCAACTGAAGATCAGCCTGAAGACAAAGTCACAGGCAATGATGACTGCTCAGTCTGTTGGCCAAAAGATTTTACAAGATGGCCAGAAAGGACTTCAGAAGGAGATCATACAAGGAGCATGATAAGCCAAGGTATGATAAGTCAATTAATAATAAAGAGAATTGTTTGCTTTGGTTGCAGGAAACCAGGGCACATAGTTCCTGACTGTCCAGAAAACAAAACAAGGACAGAAGGGACAAGAAAGAAAGAAGAAGGAGAAAGACTCCAAGAGGAATGGCAATGGCAAACCCTCATCAAGCAAAAACAAACA
The DNA here is from genome assembly GCA_039583875.1 of Platanthera guangdongensis. Classification (NCBI taxonomy): domain Eukaryota; kingdom Viridiplantae; phylum Streptophyta; class Magnoliopsida; order Asparagales; family Orchidaceae; genus Platanthera; species Platanthera guangdongensis. The sequence continues at coordinate 235,747,548 of CM077151.1, forward strand.
TACAAGAAAGGGTTTTTGCTGAATCCTTCCTGGAGTGAGACTGAAGAGAGTCAGAAGCCTCATCCAGCTCCAGTGATGATGAGGATGATGCAGAAGAGAAAGAGTTCTGCATGATGGCAATCAATGCCTCACAACATACTCATGAAGAAGAGGAGTCAGAGTCAGACTCAGAGACTCAACCTGAAGAAGATCAGGTAATAGTTCTTTTGATTTTAATTCAGAGGACTTTAAATCTGAATTTAAAGCATTGTGTTTAGATCTGCTAAAATCTGAGAAAGAAATTATCTCTCTCAGAAATCATTTATCTGAACATAATAATTAAAGTCAGAAAACCTCAAACTCTCTCAGGAGTTGGAGCTGTAGGAAGCAGATAGCTTCACTGAAGAGTGAGCTATCTGAGGCCAAGAAGCTTGAAGAATCCCTCAATGGGAGAAGCATCAAGCTGATGGACATCACAAGTACAGTGAACTCCAGATTTAATAGTACACTGGGCTTGGGTGCTTCATCCAGCCAACCCATAGTTCTAACCACTCAATCAAGTTCATTTCTGATAAAGGAAAGGGAGTTGTAGAGGTAGCTAGGAAAAATTCTGATCTGCCCAAGAAAACTAAGTCCCAGCAGAAATCGTCGAACGGAGATCGACGATCGCCGAATGCAGATCGACGATCGCCGAACGAAATCGACGATCTCAGGCAAAATCGTCGAACTCAGGTCGACGATCTCAAGTACCTGAACTCAGCCATAGTCGACCGTCGAACGGAGCTCGACGATCTGACCCAAGATCGTCGAACGCAGCTCCAAGATCGTCGAACAGAGGTCAGAGCTCTGGAAAGTTTCAAGGGCAAATCAAAATTCAATCCTAAGGGTCCTTCATCCCAAATCTTTAACCCTTATATGAATGGATTTTACCTCCAAGGAGATATCATCCTGAAGGATATAAGAGTCAACCTGGGATGTCTTTTATTTCAGAATTTAAAGGTTATCAACCTAGGCCCAAGGTAAACTGGGTCAAAAACAAATAAATTATTTTATGTGCAGGTGAAGACCTATCCAACATCTAACCAGCAATGGTACTTGGATAGTGGGTGCTCTAAGCACATGACAGGGAACAAGGACAACCTCACATCCTTTAGAGCCAAGCTTGGACCCAAAGTTATCTTTGGTGATTCAAACTTTGGACAGACTAAAGGATATGGTGCAGTCCAGATTGGATCAGTAACACTTCAAGAAGGTAGCTTATGTGGAAGGACTGAAGCACAACTTAATAAGCATCAGTCAGCTGTGTGATGAAGGCTACCAGGTGACCTTCAGCAAAGCCTTATGCAAAATCAAGTCAGAGGACAACACAACTGTGTTGACAGGTAAAAGGAAAGGTAAATCTATCTAGTAGATTTTCTTTCAACTGATGTAGATATTTGCTTGTTTAATTCTGTGTAGACCAAATATTTATGCATAAGAGACTAGGACACCTAAACCTTAGAACTATTGCTAGGCTATCCAAGGACAACCTTGTTAGAGGACTACCTTCTGGCCCCTACAAGAAGGAAGGACTCTGCAGGGCTTGTCAATTAGGCAAGCAAACTAAAAACAGCTTTAAGTCACTTAATAAGAGTGATTCACCTAGGATTGTATCTGTTACACATGGATCTTTTTGGACCCATCACAGTACAAAGCCTAGGAGGGAAATCTTACACTTTAGTAGTTGTAGATGACTTCTCTAGATTCACTTGGGTGTTCTTTCTAAGGAAGAAGTCTGATAACTTTAAGTGTCTGACAGAGTTTCTCAAATGTATACAGATTGAGTTCAATACTCACATTGCCCTGATCAGAAGTGATCATGGGACAGAGTTTGATTCTCTTCTTATGCAAGAGTTCTGTCAGAGTGAAGGGATCAGGCATACTTTCTCAGCTCCTAGAACTCCTCAACAAAATGGGGTAGCTGAAAGGAAAAATAGAACCCTTATTGAATCTGCCACTACATTGTTGTCAGATGCTCACCTTCCTCTATCCTTTTGGGCAGAGGCAGTGAACACCTCCAACTATGTGCTGAATAGAAGTTTGATACATAAACTAAAGGGAAAGACTCCCTATGAATTACTCAAAGGGAAGAAACCTAAAGTTGATTATTTTAGAGTTTTGGTTGTATTTGCTATGTACATAATAATGACAAGAAATACTTAGCAAAATTTCAAGCTAAAGCTGATGAAGGAGTGTTTCTGGGATACTCCATGATCAGCAAGGCTTATAGGGTTTATAATAAATCATCTCTAAAAATTGAGGAATCTGTTATATCATTTGATGAATCTAACATGTCCTTCAAGGAGAAGATCTCTTCTACCATAGAACCTTTGCAGGAACATTCTCTTGTTGAAGACTTGAACAAGTTACAGGTTACTCAAAGGATGAAAGCAGTGAAGATGAAGAAAGTGCTCAACATATTGAAGAACAACTTGAAGAGCCAGTTGTTGTACCACAAGAGGAAACAACAACACAGGTTGTGAACAATCAACACCCCCTGTTGATTTAGTAACATCAAGAGACCATCCAATTTCCCAAATAATTGGAGACATCTCAGCTGGTGTGCAAACCAGAAATCAGGTCAACCAAAACCTGTTGCACACATGCTTCCTATCTCAAATTGAACCTCAGTCCATTCAAGATGCAGAGCAAGATCCACACTGGATCATTGCAATGCAAGAGGAGTTGCATCAATTTGAAAGGAACAAAGTATGGGAACTAGTGCCAAAGCCTAAGGATCACTCCATTGTTGGAACAAAGTGGGTATTCAGAAACAAACTGGATGATCAAGGAGTAATTGTAAGGAACAAGGCAAGGCTAGTTGCTCAGGGATATTCTCAAGAAGAAGGAATAGACTACGACCAGACTTTTGCACCAGTTGCAAGATTGGAAGCCATCAGAATATTTTTAGCTTATGCAGCACATAAAGGCTTCAAGGTATATCAGATGGATGTCAAAAGTGCATTCCTAAATGGAGACATCAAAGAGGAAGTATATGTCAGACAACCTCCAGGTTTTATCTCTCCAACTTATCCTGATTATGTTTTTAGATTGAACAAAGCATTATATGGTCTCAAGCAAGCTCCTAGAGCATGGTATGAGACCCTAGCATGCTTTCTTTTGGAAAATGGATTTTAAGGGGTAGAGTAGACCAAACTCTTTTCATTAGAACCCATAAGTCCCATACCCTACTAGTACAGATTTATGTAGACGATATTATTTTTGGCTCTACTGACTCCAAATTGTGCAGAAGGTTTTCCAACCTAATGCATTCTAAATTTGAGATGAGTAGCATGGGTGAGCTATCCTTCTTCCTAGGATTGCAAGTCAAACAGCATGCTGAAGGCATCTTTATTTCTCAAACCAAATATGCAAATGAACTGGTTAAGAAATTTGGCATGTCTGAAGCATCTTGTATGAAAACACCCATGCCTACTAATGCTGTATTGGATGCTGATGAACATGGGAAACCTGTTGATCAGACAACATATAGAGCAATGATTGGCTCTTTACTGTACCTTACAGCTAGTAGACCAGATATAATGTTTGCTACATGTATATGTGCTAGGTTCCAAGTAAGCCCTAGAGAGTCACACCTAACATTAGTAAAGAGGATTCTCAGGTATGTTAAAAGTTGTCCAAATCTAGGTCTCTGGTATCCAAAAGATTCAGCATTTGATTTAACTGGATTTCTGATGCTGATTATGCTGGATGCAGAATTGACAGGAAAAGCACCAGTGGAACTTGTCAGTTCCTTGGTGACAGACTTGTCTTCTGGTTTTGTAAGAAACAAACTTCTGTGTCAACTTCAACTGCTGAAGCTGAATATATGGCTGCAGGCAGTTGTTGTTCACAAATCTTGTGGATTCAAAACAACTCCTAGACTATGGCTACAACTTAGAGAAGTCTAAAATCTTTTGTGATAACACCAGTGCTATTTCTATAGCTCAAAATCCAGTCCTCCATAGTAGGACAAAACACATAGAGATTAGGCATCATTTCTTAAGGGATAATGTTGAAAAGAATAAAATTGAACTACAATATATCCCAACTGATTTACAAAGGGGAGATATTTTCACCAAGCCCTTGGATGAAAAGAAACACACCTTCTTCCTAAATCAGTTAGGAATGTTAGATGGAGGAAGTCTTAAATAATATCCCAGATTTTGAAAGCTTAAAAATTGACCAAGACTACGACAAACATCTTGATTTTTCTTAGTGTCTAGAGTTTTTCTGATCTCTGAACTGCGCTCGACAATTTTCCCTCAGATCGTCGAACGGAGATCGACGATTTCTAAGATTGTCGACCTGAGTTCAGTGTTTCTCAGATATTATGAACTATCTCTTCCGGTCAACGATCGTCGAACGGCGCTCGACGATCTTGTTCTCTGAACGATCGTCGAACAGAGCTCGACGCTCTCCAATATCGTCGAACGGAGATCGACGAGGTTGAAGACTCTTCAGATTCCTTTAGAAGCCCCGATCGTCGAACTGAGTTCAACGATCTTTCCAATTCTGCGTCGAACCCTAATATAAAATTCATTTTTCGCCGTCGTTCTCCTTTGCGCTTTCGATTTCTCTGCAAGAATTTTCTTTCCCTCCAAACAATTCTGCACTTGGTCGTTTTGTTTGTTGAATTTTTGCAGGTACCCATGGCTGTGTCTGTTGCTGTTCTCGCCGCCATGAAGTTTGATGCTGGCTTCGACATCGACATGGAATCCTTCAGCACAACCGACCAGGTTTTTCAGGATATCTTGGGGTTATTCAAAGAGCAGAACCTGACAGCAATCATGACCACAAGGATTAAGCTTTCCTCTGATGAGATTAAGGAATGGGTCTACACTGCCCACAATCAGGACAACTCCACCATTGTTGGATCAATATCTGGCACACAGGTACCTCTGACCCCAGCAATTTTAACAGAGGTTTTTGAGTTAAGAACTGGTGGAGATACTGCTGACTTGTCTGGAGAAGAGTATACTGACTTGCTTGCCAGAATGGGTCATTCTGAGGCTAACCCTAGCAAGCTCTTGAAAAAGAACCTTTCTGTGGAGTACAGATTCATGGAGATGTAGTTGGGAAAGTGCTACTGGCTAAGCACTCTGCTCATGATACAATCTCAAGGTATCAGCTCTGTCTAATGGGAGCCCTAGTAGACAGGAAGAATTTGAATTGGGGAGAGGTATTCTTTGACCTCATTAAGAAGAAGATAAACAAAAGTTTTGTAAACTTTGGAAGAATTATAGGGGTGTTTCTGCAGCAAAGGTGCCCTGCATTGCTGGTCTCTTCTGGAATCCACATCAATGCATCCAAGAGACTGTCTGTGCCCTCTTTGGAAAATGGGACAGACAGATCAGCAAGCCCAGCAGGCCCTCCTCCAGCACTCCTTCAGGCACCAGGACTCTCAGAGTCACTTCCCCACAGGTCTCTGCCCCTGCAGATGACCTGCCTGCTGATGTTGCCTCCTCCTCCTCCAATTCCATCTCTTCCAATTCCATCTACCATTCAGACTCCATCCACCATCATCATCTCCAGCCCCTCTCCAACATCCACACCATCTCCAGTCCCTACTCTTCCACTCACAGAAGACCACTTCCATCCATTATTCTCCTACACTCAACAAGATATCACTTCATCACCCTCCATTCCATCCTTCACCCTCATTGAAATTCCTTTATGGATGATTCACCATCCTCTCCTCCTGAGCTACCCTCATCCTCAACATCCTATCAAAATCTTCTACAAGAGATCATTGACCAACCCACCTTCACCCCTTCCATCTCCATCCCACTGTCCTCTATATCCACCTTACCCACATCTCAGCCATCTCTTCCCCCATTCACCAGCTCTCCATTACCCTCACCAACAGCTACTCCTCCATCCTCTACCTCTACTCCAGTCACTACTGAGCAGGTAGACATTCCAGCCCTTGCTGACAGGTTGTATGAATTGCTAGCCCCCAGGCTATCTCTTCTCTTGGAGACCTCCTTGGCTCCTTTACTCCTGTCAGTGGCAGCCCTCTCTGCCAGGCTTTCCTCCCTCTTCCCTCAGGCAGCCCCTTCAGCAGTGTGCCTTGATCCAGCCATGTCTGAATCTAGGCAGGGGGAGATGCCCTATGAAGTGAGTCTGCCTGCTGCTGCTGCTGCTGCTGTTATTGCTGTTTCTGTGAGCCTGCCTGCTGCTGTTTCCTCAGTTCTTGAATCTGCTACTACGCCTGCTGCTGTGTCTCAAGCTTCAGTTCAACCTCCTGCTGCAGTCTTTGCATTAGACCTCAGGGCTTTGCTCTCAGAATTTGATTCTGCATATTTCAGATGTCTGTAGAGACAGTTACTGTCCAGCCCCCAGAGGATCTATCCAAGGCCCTTGTGCCATTCTCTTGCTGTGACCCCAACATCATCACCTCTTTTGTCCACTCAGTGTATGCTGCTGCTTCTTCTGATGAATGCATTGCTGTTGTTTCTGATTTTGCTGCCCCTACTGCTGCTGAAAGCTTTGATACTACTGCTGCTACTTCTGTTTTGCTGATGAGCCAATCTCTAAAGAGATCCTTATGATAGAGGCACCTGAGTTTGAGCCTTCTGAATTTTCTGCTGATATTTCTACTACTGATATTGCTGTTAGTGAATCTATTGCTGCTGTTGTTGTTACTATTTCAACTTCAACTGCAACAACTTATGTATCTGCTGTTGTCACTTCTGCCACTGCTTCAACTTCTGCTACTACACCCTCTGCTGCCTCATCTGTTTCCATACAGCTCAAGAAAGATTTGATGAAGAAAATTGATGCCCTTTATGATGATCAGAGTTCTGAAAGTGATGAGTACAGAACAGACTCTGATGATTCTTCTACTACCATTTCCAGGAAAAGAAAGGCAAGGAGCAAAGCCATGAAGAGAGTACCTCCAGCCAAGGTCAAGGATAACAATGACATACCATACTACATTCTTCATGATTGCCCTATCACTGAGCACTGGATGCAGTACTCTAAGAATCAACTGAAAGCAATGAAAAAGAAGAGGAAATATGAAAAGGGTTCTTCACAATTCCAACACTCTCATCCTCCTCCACCACCTCCTCCTGATGCAGGTGTAGGTGGAAGTTCTGCTGCTCAACCCCCTGCTAGAAGTCAAGCCCACTATCAGCCACATGCCAGATCTTACTGAAAGTCCACCTAGTGTCAACTACCTTCACCTATGGGGGGGGATAGGTGACGTGCAGCGTTTTTGCGGAATTAAATTTGTACCTACACACGAAAATAAAACAGCACAGCAAAGAAAGTACACAAGCAATTTATAGTGGTTCCCCGATTTGGGTACATCCACTTTCCCCCTTCGACCTATCTCCCAACAAGGGACGAATCGGTCAACTCACCAACAGGATTGAAATCCAATCCTTGCACTAACGGAAGGAACCCTTCCACACGTAGGAGTCACCACTCCCACAACACGGGTTCCACCCAACCCTTACAACTAGGAACCAACGTTCCTTTACAACAAAAATGAAACTAGAATGTACAAGAAATACAAACAACTTTTGGAGACTAAGGTGTCCCTCTTCGTTCGATGACGTGTTCTTGAAATCAACGAAGAGTCCACAACCCTAGATCTCTCTTGGAGAGAATCTCCACGGAACCGACAGTGGCAAGAAGGGCGGCGGCTTGGTTCTCGGGATCGACGGCAACAACGGTGTGCGGCTGCTGTACTTTGGAGATTCAAACTTCGTAGCAAAGCTAGCAAGGTCTTCCAACGGTCACACTAGGATCGATCGTCTCGATCGATTCAGACGGGGAAGGTTTTCCCGATCAACAAATCAAGAGACAAAGGATCTCTGGTTAGACGCGTGAGACGCTATGCTTGGCTAAGCTTCTGTTGCCTGGAGATCTGGAAGAAACCACGATCAAGGTCGGCGAACAACTTGCACGAGCGGCGACGGCGGCGGAGCAGGTTTCGCGATTTAAGTTACATCGGTCGGCGACTCGAGTTCATTTTTCTATGTGTCTCTACTGTTCAAAATACACGAGTATTTATACAGTAGTATACCTCTTTATGACCGTTGTGGGTCCCACAAGAAGAAACCCTAATACCGGTTCAAAACAACGCCTGCGGCTGAGTGCGGTCCAGCGAGTTCCAGAAAATTGCCCAAGTCAAATTCGGTGAGAATCGAAGGTGATTCTCGACGAGTCGGCGAGAATCAGCCGGTGATTCTCGACGATTCGGCGAGAATCACTAGTGATTCTCGCCGAATCACTTGATGATTCTCGACGATTATGACTTAGCGCCAGATTTGCACGCTTTGATGTTGCCGGATAGAGTCGGCGAGAATCAGCCAGTGATTCTCGACTATTCGGCGAGAATCACTAGTGATTCTCGTCGAATAATACTTGGATGATTTTTCGTCTTTCCTCCTCTGAGCTGCTCTTTGACTCATCCTTGCTCCTTGTCTGCTCTTGCAATATCACAGCCCTGTACTTGAAAATAAGTACACTCCAATAGAGAGAGTACACGTAGGCCAACACACTGATCTGCTCAACGAGGGATTACATCTTGCAGACCCGTGTATATTGACCTACTGCACCCTTACATTGGAGTGCACTTAGCGTGGAATAACTGCAAGCATAACTTGAAATATTTTATCAAATACATTGTCTATTTACCTTAGCTTGTTCAGGGGCTTCTTCAAATCAGGTACGTTGTGGATACAATACCCAACAATCTCCCCCTATTTGAAGAAGCCTAAACCCTACAAGCTAAGGTGAATAGAGCGTACGGGAATGAAAAGCATGAAGTGGAGTTGAGAGAGATATTCATTACCAATACCAATTTCTTGAGAGCAAACTTGGAGCCACCTTAGCCTTACCGAGAGGGTAATATATCTCCCCCTTTTCGGCTTCTGCAAATCTGGGTCAGAGGCATATGACCCCTTGCTCCCCCTCAATTCTTGCACTTGTGTGCACACTAGAGTTCCTGACAGAGGCTCCCCCTAGATGTATGAGCCTGGAGCTACTGTAGTCTTCATTCCTCATAGTTTAGCATCCCCAATTCAGTTTTGAAAAGACTGAACTTGGCTTCGTCTAAGGGCTTTGTGAAACTATCGACAATCTGCTTGTCTGTGGGGACATAATAGAGAGAGATGTCCTTATTTTCCACGTGTTCCCGAATGAAGTGGTAGCGCACTTCAATATGCTTCGTTCTGCTGTGCGATACCGGATTGTTGGCAATTGCAATTGCACTGGAGGAGTCGCAGTACATTGGTACTTCCTTGAACTGAAGGTCGTAGTCGGCTAACTGGTTTCTGATCCATAGGAGTTGTGTGCAACAGCTGCCTGCCGAGATGTACTCAGACTCTGCTGTGGAGGTTGCTACACAATTCTGCTTCTTGCTGTTCCATGAAATAAGCCTTCTGCCGAGGAATTGACACGTCCCGGAAGTGCTTTTCCTGTCATCCCTACTCCCTGCAAAATCAGCATCTAAAAAACCTATTAGCTCGACATCATTGTTTCTCGGGTACCACAAGCCAAGATTCGGAGTACCTTTAAGGTATCTGAAAATTCGCTTTGCAGCGACATAGTGAGATTCCTTAGTGTTCACCTGATATCGGGCACAAAAACATGTGGAGAACATGATATCCGGTCTACTGGCCGTAAGGTAGAGCAGGGATCCAATGATGCTTCTGTATTTGGTTTCATCGAAAGGTTTACCTTTCTCATCCTTATCCAGAGACATAGTGGATCCCATTGGTCTCCTCATAGAGGTTGCATTCTCCATACCGAATTTCTTGAGGAGTTCATTTGTGAACTTCGTCTGAGAGATGAAGATTCCATCCTCAGACTGTTTCACTTGAAGTCCCAAGAAATACTTTATCTCTCCCATACTGCTCATTTCAAACTTTCCTTACATAAGTTTAGAAAACGTTTTGCAAAGATTGTTGTCCGTTGAGCCGAATATGATGTCATCTACATAGATTTGCACCAGCAAATTCTTGCCTTTGACTTCCCTGAGAAACAATGTCTTATCTATTTTACCTCTAGAGAACTTGTTCTCAAGAAGAAAACTAGATAAGGTCTCATACCAAGCTCGTGGAGCTTGTTTTAAACCGTAAAGAGCTTTATTAGGAAAATATACATGATGGGCATAAGTAGGATTGACAAAACCTGGGGGTTGAGTGACGTATACTTCCTCTTTCAGGTCTCCGTTCAAGAATGCTGATTTCACATCCATTTGATAGACTGTGAATCCTTTGTGCGAAGCATACGCCAGGAACAATCTGATTGCCTCGAGCCTTGCCACTGGTGCAAAGGTCTGGTCGAAGTCAATCCCCTCCTCCTGTCTGTAACCTTGAGCCACCAGCCATGCGTTGTTCTTTATGATGACACCATGTTCATCCAGTTTGTTTCTGAAGATCCACTTGGTGCCAATCACATTCTGCTTTCGTGGTCTGGGAACCAGCGTCCAAACGTTGCATCGTTCGAATTGATGTAGTTCCTCTTGCATGGCCAAAATCCATGCCGCATCTCTGTTCGCCTCGTTGAACTTCTTTGGCTCAACCTGTGATAGGAAGCTAAGATGCAAAATCTCGTTAATAGTACCTCTTCGAGTTCTGACACCAGCATGAGGATCTCCAATGATCTGCTCTCTAGGGTGATCCCGCACGTGCCGGAGCTCTAGAAGTCCGGCATCTGGAGCTTCGACTACTTCTTGGACTTCGTCTTCTTCTAAGAGATTTTCTCCATTTTGATCTTCAACATTCCCAGTAGACGTTGAGGTGGAAACTTTGACGTACTTGGGAGTTCCATCTTTAGCGGTCTCATCAAAACTCAGCTGTTCAAGTCGTGCACCTGCATCTTCAAGAATACCACTGGAAGAATTGCCGTTAAGCAAGCTTCCTTCATCAAATACGACATTAATTGATTCTTCTACCACTAGGGTTTTCTTATTGAAGACCCTATATGCCCGACTGTGGGAACTATAGCCCATTAATGTGCCTTCGAAGCATTTTTCACCAAATTTAGTGCGCGGGTACTTCCCATTATTCAGTACATAACATCTGCAACCAAAGATCCTTAAGTAGGACATGGTTGGTTTCCTGCCTCTCAATAGCTCATAAGGCGTCTTACGATGATGCTTGTTGATCAATGCTCGGTTTTGTACATGACAAGCTGTATTGACCGCCTCTGCCCAGAAGTATTATGGGAGAGAAGCGTCTTTCAACATTGTCGTGCAAGCTTCAATGAGAGTTCTATTTCTCCTCTCCGCGACTCCATTTTGCTGAGGAGTGCGCGGGGAGGAAAACTCATGAAAGATACCTTGTTCTTCACAAAACTCTGTCATAGCACCAGATTCGAATTCTGTTCCATGGTCACTTCTGATTTTGACCACTGAGCAGTTAAATTCGTTCTGAACCTGCTTGACAAAACTAGTGAAGATGTCAAACGTATCTGACTTTCGTTTTAAGAAGAACACCCATGTAAACCGAGAATGATCATCAACTATCACTAGCGTATAGGACTTGCCTCCCAAGCTATGAACTTGCATTGGACCAAACAGGTCCATATGTAGAAGATAAAGACACCGAGAAGAGTCTTTGTCTGCAATGCTCTTAAAGGTAGCCCGAGTCTGTTTGCCCATCTGGCATGCAGGACAGGGGCTATCTTTGATGCACTTGATAACGGGAGCATCCCTTACTAAGTTTTTAGAAAACAACATACTAATTGTTTTGAAATTAATATGTGCCAATCTCCTGTACCATTGTTCACAAAGAGATGCACTGCCTGTTACCACTATGCATACGGGGGTAGATGAATCTAAACTAAAAAAATTTAAGCAGAAGATATTTCTGCTCCTAATGCCTGTTAATACCGTCTCAGAAGAGGCACATGATATTATCAGGCATTTATCCTTGCATAACTTAATGTCATAACCTTTATCACATAACTGACTTACACTGATCAGGTTATGGTTTAACCCTTCAACATAAGCCACGTTGGTGATAGAGATTATACCGTTGGAAAACATACCGTAACCTCTAGTGACTCCTCGATCTGACCCCCAAAGATGACTTTGGGTCCATTCTCGACTGGAGTGTAATCACGCAGCAAGCTTCTTGTCCTAGTCATATGCCAGGAGCATCCACTGTCCAAGTACCATATTGGCGTTTTGGTGGCCTTTGGACATTCCTGCAAAACAAAATTAATTTCCCTTAGGAACCCAATCGAACTTGGGTCCTAGATTCTTGGTTAGCATACTCCCCCTCGGGTGATTAACCCTACGAGTGGTCGGCCTCGCATTGCTAACATAGGGAGTCTTGTTATACCTCGGATTAAACCAACAATCCACAGCAAAGTGACCGACTTTGCCACAACACCAACAGTCAAATCTGTTGTACCTTGTCCTAGGCTCCTGCTTTACCCTGGGAATGGTGGGTACAGCCGGGGTCTTGGATCTGGAGGTGGAGGCCTCATAGTGATTGCAGTCACATGACTTCTTCACTTTCTGTTCCTTTAGTATAACAGGCTTGGCTCTTGGTGCCTGCTTTCCATTATGGCCGCTAGAGAATTGACCATAATTTCCCATGTGGATTTCCTCATAAGGTGCCTTGAAGACACTCTCACTGAAGTTGCGGGGAAAAGTCCAACCATCAAATCGGCTCTTTGGCTTTGCAACCGAGGGCCGGAAATGATGACCAAAGGTTGATTCAAAGTCATGTTGGTTGCAAGGAAAGCTAGGCTTTCTGAACGCAACAGGACTGAGCGGAGCCTTTCCCTTTCCAGCAGCGGAGGCCTTCTTGGCGGCCTTATTTTTTCTCTGGTTCCTGTTTCTCCTGGATGAGGAACCAGATACCCCTACATGCCCCAAGCCAGCTCCTTTTGCCTGAGCAGAGAAGGTATCAACTACTGGAAGAACTGTTTTTGGCATAGAGAAGCTCTTGACGATCTTCCTTTCTGTCGCAAGTTGTTCTTCCAACTTGTCGACTTCCTCCTGCTTAAGATCAAGGAGCTTAAGAGACTCTGAATGCTTTGAAGTCAGGTCTAGGTGATTCTGTCGGAGAGAGATCAAACTGGTGATCTCTTCCCTTAGGGAGACACTCTCATCCTTAAGGAATTTCACTTCCTTTTTCTCAGCCTTCAATCTCTTACGACACTCGTCGAAAGTGTTGAGCAGAAGCTCATACTTCTCGAGGAGCTCCGCTTCACGGGCCGAAAGGCTATCCTCAGGGTCATCATCCTGAGACTCAGGATCAGATTCAGAGTCAGAGAGAGGGGTGTGAGCTTTTACCTTCCCAGTAAATGGGGGGCATTCTCCTTCTGAGTCGGAGCGACCCACCAGCCCGAAGTAGGCTTCTTCATCATCACTGGAGTCTGAGGAATCAGACTCACTCAGTGTCTTTGGCTTTTTGGCGATGTAGCTCCGCTCTTTCTTCTTATCTCTAGAGGATTTGTGCTCCTCTCCTTTCCCCTTTTCTCTCTTGCCTTGGTAGCAGTCGGCCACGACGTGTCCTGGCTTATTGCATCCAAAACAAATAATGTCAGAGGAGCGATGTTTGTTCGGTTTAGAAGCATACCTGTCAGAAGAATAATTTTTCTTCTGATGCCTGGAGGAGGAGCCGTCTCTCTTTCTTTGATTTCTCATCTTGAGGAACTTCTTGAATTCTCGGGTGATGAGGGAGAAATCTTCCTCAGACAGCTCTGAGCTGGAGGAGCATGGCTCAGAGTCCTCCTCCTCAACCTTTTTCCTGGCACGGTATGAAACCGCACCCTTGCCCTTCTTGAAGTGAATTGCTTTTATGGCCACAGTCTTTTCCTTGGCTGCAGCCTTCTCTGCTTCTTCTTCTGCTTTCCTGGTGTTCAGTTGAAGCTCATAGGACATCAGCTTCCCAAACAAAATTTTTGGGGTCTGTTTCAGCAAGTCTGCAAACTCTCGGATGGCGCAGATCTTTGTATCCCATTCCTTAGTAAGTGACCTAAGGAATTTATCATTAAGTTCACCATCAGTGAACACTCTTCCATATCCTTTGAGCGCATTGACAATCTTGAGGAAGTTCTCGAAGGTGACTCCGATCTCTTCCTTAGGCCCTTGTCTGAAGGCCTCATATTTCTGCTTCTGGAGGGATCTCCGATCATCCCTCACTTCATCAGTGCCCTCCATTAGGATAATCAGGCAGTGCCAGATCTCCTTTGCTGTCCTGTAGTTGCTGAAGTTCTGCATCATTGAGTCATCGACCGCGCTGACCAGAATGTTCCGCGCCTTCTTATCAAGTCCCACCAGCACCATCTCGTCCTTGTCCATTTCAGAAATTTTCTTTGGCACTTTCTTGGTAGGATCAATGGTGGAGACCTTAGTGGGGACCTAAGGTCCCTCCTCCACGATCATGAAGAGTCGAGGATCAACTGCTTCCATGTAGAACCTGATCCTTTCCTTCCAAATAGGAAATTTGAGCCTGGTGCACACTGGAATCTTCCCTGTGTACTTGAGCCCGTCCATGGTAGATGTTTTCCTTCTTCTTGACACTAGGGGCAGGATTCTACTCAAGGTGTGAACCTTTTTGATGAGTAACCTCCCTCTGATACCACTTGAAAGTCCACCTAGTGTCAACTACCTTCACCTATGGGGGGGGGGGGAATAGGTGACGTGCAATGTTTTTGCTTAATTAAATTTGTACCTGCACACGAAAATAAAACATCACAACAAAGAAAGTACACAAGCAATTTATAGTGGTTCCCCGATTTGGGTACATCCACTTTCCCCCTTCGACCTATCTCCCAACAAGGGACGACTCGGTCAACTCACTAACATGATTGAAATCCAATCCTTGCACTAACGGAAGGAACCCTTCCACACGTAGGATTCACCACTCCCACAACACGGGTTGCACCCAACCCTTACAACTAGGAACCAACGTTCCTTTACAACAAAAATGAAACTAGAATGTACAAGAAATACAAACAACTTTTGGAGACTAAGGTGTACCTCTTCGTTCGATGACGTGTTATTGAAATCAACGAAGAGTCCACAACCCTAGATCTCTCTTGGAGAGAATCTCCCCGGAACTGGCGGCGGCAAGAAGGGCGGCGACTTGATTCTCGGGATCGACGGCGACAACGGTGTGCGGCTGCTGTACTTTGGAGATTCAAACTTCGTAGCAAAGCTAGCAAGGTCTTCCAACGGTGACACTAGGATCGATCGTCTCGATCGATTCGGACGAGGAAGGTTTTCCCGATCAACAAATCAAGAGACAAAGGATCTCTGGTTAGACGCGTGAGACGCTATGCTTGGCTAAGCTTCTGTCGCCGGGAGATCTGGAAGAAACCACGATCAAGGTCGGCGAACAGCTTGCACGAGCGGCGAAGGCGGCGGAGCAAGTTTCGCGATTTAGGTTACGTCGGTCGGCGGCTCAAGTTCGTTTTTCTGTGTGTATCTACTGTTCAAAATACGCGAGTATTTATACAGTAGTATACCTCTTTATGACCGTTGTGGGTACCACAAGAAGAAACCCCAATACCGGTTCAAAATAATGCCTGCGGCTGAGTGCGGTCCAGCGAGTTCCAGAAAATTGCCCAAGTCAAATTCGGTGAGAATCGAAGGTGATTCTCGACGAGTCGGCGAGAATCAGCCGGTGATTCTCGACAATTCGGCGAGAATCACTAGTGATTCTCGCCGAATCACATGATGATTCTCGACGATTATGACTTAGCGCCAGATTTGCACGCTTTGATGTAACCGGATAGAGACGGCGAGAATCAGCCAGTGATTCTCGACAATTCGGCGAGAAAAACTAGTGATTCTCGCCGAATAATACTTGGATGATTTTTCGTCTTTCCTCCTCTGAGCTGCTCTTTACTCATCCTTGCTCCTTGTCTGCTCTTGCAATATCACAGCCCTGTACTTGAAAATAAGTACACTCCAATAGAGAGAGTACACGTAGGCCAACACACTGATCTGCTCAACGAGGGATTACGTCGTGCAGACCCGTGTATATTGACCTACTGCACCCTGACATTGGAGTGCACTTAGCGTGGAATAACTGCAAGCATAACTTGAAATATTTTATCAAATACATTGTCTATTTACCTTAGTTTTTTCAGGGGCTTCTTCAAATCAGGTACGTTGTGGATACAATACCCAACACTTACCATAGGGGAAGCCAATCCAGGGGTTCTCAATCCAGGAGAGGAGGATACAGAGGCAATCAAAGACAAGTCCAAGTCTACTCCAAAGGATACTCAAGGCAACAACCATACTCCAGGGAAGGACAAATTTCATCTGATACCACATCTGGTCCTTTTCCCTATAAGCTGAAGGAAACTGTTTCATCCAGGCCTGCTCAAGACAATCCTTCTAACAGATATGAGCCACCGGTACCTTTTGAGGACCCTGAGAACAATCCAGCTGCTTGGACTGCAAGGATGAAGGAACTTGCTGCACTGGATCAGATCAAAAAGGCTAAAGAGCAAGGAAGAGATTCCTCCAACATCTCCACAATATCTGAACAGAGAAAGAGAGAGCTAGAAAGATATGCATCAAGCAAATTTTTTGATTCAGATAGATACATGGAACTGCATCCTGAAGCTGTAGTTCCCAGGCCCAAACAGCAAACCACTTTAGGTGCAGCAGATGATACTAGATCAAAGAAGGAAGCCCTCAATCCCAACAGAGAAATCAAACTTGTTAAGGGCAAGGAAAAGAAATGATTATGTAAGGTGACAATCTCCCTGACTTCTGGTTATTATCTGGGATGATATATATATATATATATCTGTGGTTCTGCAATGTCTAGCTTGTTGCTTTTCTGTTTTGCTGCTTGTTGTTATTTAAATTTTCTAAACTCTGTAAATAGTAATCCTAACCCAAATAGGGGGAGATTGTTGAAACACACTATTACTAATTTGGGTCAGGATCACTATGTCTCTAGGAAACCAATGTTTGACCTCCTGTATAGCTCAAAAGGTTAATTAGAATTGAGTCTAAGGGTTAGAAGTCTAAGTTTGGAAGCTGCCCTCAAGACCAAGACTTTTTCAGTTTGAGACTAAGTCATATCGTCGATCTCAGCACGACGATTCGTCGAACTCCGATCGACGATCGTCTAGCTCAACTTCGACAGATCGTCGAACTCCATTCGACGATCGCTGAGCTCAACTTCATCATATCGTCGAACTCCATTCGACGATCGGTGAGCTCAGTTCGACGATCTTGACTCAGCTTTGGATCTCTATCTCTGAGCTCAGCTCGCCGATCTTTGAGCTCAGATCGACGATATTTTGCTGCTGTATAAATCCATATCGCTGAGCTCAGTTTAACGATAGCAGAGCTCAGTTCGACGTTTTCAGATAACTTCAAGGATTTTCAAGATTCAAATTCAAATCAGTTGAGGAGTTATTCTGCAACTAATTCAGAAGATTTACTAGCCGTTTTCATTCGTTTCTGGACCAAGTTTCAAGTGATTTTCAAGGAATATTTCTATGGACTTTCCTCCAGAAGACATTTTGTAATTAAGGATGCAATCAATGTAGGCCAATGACTATTCTTGACAGAGGATGTTTTTCCATTCTGTACCAGAGAATAAAAGAGAAGGATTTTTGAATCTCACATAGAACACAGATACACAGACAGACATCAGTAATCTTCAGAACAAAAAAAAATATTCTGTCTCAAAGAATTCTCAGAACACACATCCATGGAGATCAAACTTTTTCAAATCCTCAGATCTCTCTTGTCTCAAGTGTTCAAGGCTAACATATTTCAAGACTCCAGACATCTAACATTTCGGCTGTTGCTGAAATCATCTTTTGGTGGAGCTCAACTTGTGAAGGCCATCACCCTACATCAAAGCTTCTTTTCCTGAAGATCTCAAGGACTCAGGGGGAGCTTTGACACCATCAATCCACATAGTCTTCTCAGCTGTTTGAGAAAGAGAAGACTTCCATCACTCTCTCACCCCCATCTCTGTAAAGGGTTTCTCAAACTCCCTTCAAAAGTTTGAACTTGGTTTTTGAGCACCTTGTCAAAAGCTCATTGGTGGCAAGACACCTGATCAAAAAATCTGATTTGGTTTTTGAGCACCTTATCAAAAGCTCATTGGTTCCCAGGACACCTGATCAACTCATCCTGCAGTGGATTCCTACCTAGGGTGGTAGAAGAGTGGATGTACCCAATTTTAGGGGAACCACTATATTTCCTTGTGTCATCGGGTTTTGCTTGTCTTTATTTTTGTTTCTGGCTGTGATTATTCTGTGATTAGCTTATGATTAGTTTAGTTCTGTAATTAGATTTATAATTGCTTCCCTGCTCACTCACATTACAACCATTGTTGTAAAAAGCTTTCAAGCACCATATACTCTATTCACCCCCCTCTAGAGTATATCAGATCTAGCTGCACTTTCAGTGCATTTGACACAGAAACTGGAAATGGAATTCGGGACATCCTGACTACCTGCACAAAAGTAAAACCAGGCTAGAGCACAAGCTTCCAGCACCAAAATGCAAACAAAACTAAACAAAAAGATAACGAGGAGCACCATGTGCATACCCCCGACAAAAGAATGTGTAATTGCACACCCACAAGCCCAAAACAATGCACTATTGGTGAAGTGAAGTCCTAAACAAAAATATAACTTTTCTAATTAAAAAGTAGTGCACATGTAAGAAAATAAGCCCAGATGAGTCCTAAAAACCATATATAAATCGGAATCATCACACCCCCAGACTTACCTGTTTGCGCATCCCGAGCAAACAAAATCTGTACAAGTAAAGAAAATAAAATAGCTAACACAGAAATTGAGATACAGAGTACCATGCGAAGTCGCATGCTCGCACGCGTAAAAAGATAATAGAGGAAATTTCTAAGTATACAAAATAGTTTATACGTTTCACAATGCGTATCAACATTTTATTACAACTCAAAAATGGAACCACGGTGAATCTTCTGGTCACGCATAGGAAGAAATTACACTAATCACTAGGCGAGCATTGCTAAAGATTGGGCTCAGGATAAACTCCAAAGGAATCCACCAATGTCGGTGACCATATACTTGCCCTATCGCAATCTCTCCACGACATTGGTTTGGTTCACACATGAATCAGTAGGACTTTAGGTGAGGAGATGGGGCTTGGGTTTCAATGAGGTAAATAAAGATAAACAGGATGGGTACACACCAAATCCAAATGAGCTAGTATAAAAAGGAATCTACCGCTAACCACAATACATGCTGGTACACAACACCCCCAGACTTAATTTTTAAAATATGGGTATGTGCACCGCCTACTCCAAATACAATCTACTCTCAAATAGAATTTTCAATTATACTTTTTTTTTACTTTTCATTTTCACATATATTTCTTTTTTTTAAAATCATTTTCTTTTCTCTAAACAATTTCAGCAAATAAAAGCTTTGGAGCACATCCACATAATCACATGTAATATCACCACATCAACACCCCAACATGAAAAATGTAAAACACGAAAGCTTGACTTGGGTGTGTGACTAGGATCGTCTTTGAGGCTTTGGTGAAATAAAGGTGGAGCTGAATCAAACGAATGGGTAGGCACAATGGGGATAGCGAGGATAAGACGTTAGGAACGGTACAAAGCTCAACCGGGCCAACATGATCGCCTACATCACGCTCATGCATGACTAACCTATACGCATACTTCAGGAATAGCTTGGGGCAAGTTCTTAGCCAACGAAAAAGAATATCCATCCCCACGACTCGAGCAATACAAACCTAACGGCCGCCTACACACATCCCAAAGCTACCATAGGATTCACACCAGATTCACCAATTTTTGAGTAGAATAAAAAGTATTTACGCAATGAGAAAATATAAAATTATAATCATACAGAAAAATTAAATCTACTCAAATTTCTACACGAGATGAGAGCACTTGACTAGGATCACAGCAAGGTCAACATTTTACTCCGTCTCACAATCCTATGCCAGCAAAAAAAATTCCCAAATCATACAAAATAAATGAGTTTAACTCGCAGCACGCTAACAGCTAAGCACGCGCTCATGTGGGTGCAGTGATGTGTGATGCAATGATTAATAAAAATAAAATAATAAAAGCTTCTAGTATGCACATGAAATGTGTGCGTGCAAAAGATAACACATACTGACTCTCCCCCAGACTTAAACTAAGCGACACAACATATGATATAGATATTTAAATCAAATAGAGGCAAGGGAAGAGGTTACCCAATGCCCAGCTGGTGAGCATACCAGAAGATGCATGAAACATAGAAGCAGTTCCGCCATACGAAGAATCACAACCCCGCTAATACGAGTTACCATGAATACCGGCAGGGGTGAGCTCCGCAAAAATAAAAGAAAAATATACAATACATAAAGAAATACTAAGCTAAGATAGAGATGAAAAATAAAAATGCAGGAAAATAAGATATGTACTGGGGTTACTGTCATCCCAACATGACTTATTCGACTAAGGAAGAGTTCTAGCTAATGGAACTATGAAAAGAAAAGTGCACAGGAAGCTACTCCATTATCCGTTGAGGTTACGAGTACCTATACGGAGATAAAACAGTTACCCCTCTACCTAAATAATAATACATGCCCAACATAGGTAGAGGAAATAAGAAGTAAGAAGAGGAGGCATGCTGGTCCTCACTCCTCTCCCACAAAACAAATCCTTGCCCAACAAGGTATCATCTACATGGATATGGCAGGAGGAGAAAGCAATCAATGGAGCTTCCTCAACAGAGGAGGAATCAATCTCCTCGTAAAATAAGATGCTATCATTGATGGCTCGAGATGAAAGCTCCATTTCCTCCTGAGGCACCTGTGAAGACTCAACCCGCACGGGCTCAAATATAGAAAGGGGATCAAGAAATAAAGGAGATGAAGAACTAAAATAATTAGAAATAGGGGGAGTAGTCCCAGTCTCACTCCCAGCAGGATCCAAACATAGATCACCGTCGGTGTCATATGAGTCATAACAAGGTGAATTCGAGAGCTCAAAGTCCTCGGTGGTGTTTTGGACCTCATCCAACAAGGAAGTGAAAACTTCCTCATCAAAAAGGATCTCTTCATCATCCCACCTCGGTGCGTCATCATGTTCCAAGGTGTCACACTCTCCATTGGATAAAATAATGTCCTCGTCCCACATTGGCGCAACCTCAGGCTCTGAATCACTATCGGGCATAACATCATCAACCGACTCACTAAAAATGAGGATAGATAATTCATGCAAAGAAAGCGGAGGAACAACAACATCAGAGAAAATATGTGCTGGTTCCTCCGAGGTTGAATCCAAAAGTGGGGGAAAATGCACGGGGAGAGACGACACCACAATATCATCACACAAATCAGCAGAAAGTCTGATGGGTATATCCGCAGCAGTCCCCAAGAGACAAGGTGGTACTACGAATAGATCATCAGAATCAGAAGGGGTAGCCATTTAAGAGGTGGATGGAACGAATTGGAAACCCGGTTCATCATCCTCCTCCAACTAGCACTGAAATTCTGCGTAATCTTTCAACACGTGCTTAGTGCTATGACAACACAAACACCGTTTTCCATTACTCCTCAGTCTACGCGGGACCGGAGAGGAATAAGAAAAAGGTGAAGGTGTAGAAGAGAAGTGACCAGAAGACTTGGGTATGGTGTATGAAGTACCATAAGAGGACGGTGCTCCATACACTGAACCACGGGAATTATGCTCCCTATCTTCAATGGGGCACTCATCACTACCATGCATGTAATCCCCACACCATCTGCAACGGATATTCATATAAGAAAATATGGTGCAGCAAGAAAGAATTCACCAATAAAAATAATTTAAGCGAAAATTAACTACACACCAGCAAATAAAAGAAAAGGAAAGCATGTTGTAGTAAAATTAAAACTAGAAAAGGAACAAATAAAAATAAGCAACAAATTCTAAAAAGTAATGCAAAGAAGAAAGATGCAATACACAAATGAAAAGGGCTTCGATCTACTATCTCCCTCTCCAAAAAGTCACACGACTGTGTTCCCCTGCAACGACGCCAAAAACTTGATCCGTTGAACGACAAGTGTACCGGTCGCACAAGTAATATAAAATGGGTGGCTTTCCCAAGTATCGATATCTTCAAGGAACACAGTAAGGGGGGAGTTAATATCGCGGAGGACTTTAGATTGAAGTCCTTAGGTCGGAGTTAACTATGGGGGTTTTGATGGTTGAGAGAAAATAAAGCAAAACACTAACAACTACTCCTATGCAATGCTGCTATGCGATGCTTCGCCGGGCAGAGTGGAAGACTACACGGGCCGCTATGCACCGAATTGCTGGGCGGATGGACGAGTAGGCAAGTGCAAGAACCAAACGAACCGAGGAATATGAGGGTCGTAAGCACCTCTTCGCTACGCACGATACTCACAATCGCTATTGCGGCAAGAACAGATGGATGGAGGATGGAAATTAATGGGGCACCTCAAGCAAATATTGAAAACATACAATCACATAGACATGATTACACACAAACATATATTACAATAAGCATACTTCATCAAATATAAAAGATCAACTGTACTATCAACAACAAGAGAAGAAAAGTTTTCGAAATCGACCGAATCTGAAGTCTTGTTGAGGGGTCACGATAGGATTTGTCGGGTTGTCATTCCACGTCGTAGATCGGTCCTCAACTGCATCCGGGGTAGAGGAGGCTGTCACTCACTCCCAATGGACACATCTTCTTCGTGTCACGAGTCGGTGGAGGATGGCACAACTTCTCTAGCTTGGTGGAGAAAGTTAGATAAAACCCACCTTGAAGCTCAAGGATGAAGGAGGAGGCCGAGAGGAGGCTCCGGCTTGGATTTGGCGTTGAATGCTTGCCCGGATCTTCTCCCCTTGGTGGAATGGCGGATTTTGCCCGAAAAATGCGGAGGAGTTGGCGTAGAAGAAGTCTGTCTGAAAACTCGTCCTCAAATGGCAGAAAATCTATTCTTAAATAGAAAAAGACCAGAAAATTGGTCATGCATGGTCTGGCGCACGACCGTGCGTGAACCGTGCGATATTCGTTCGCAGATAATGCGTGAGGAAGAAGAAGCGTTGACCCGTGCATTTTAATCACGCACGGGCGATTCTGCCCGTGCGTGAAGGAAATCGCACGGGTAAACATAGAGTGCAGGAATACAGGAGAAAACAGTGGAGCCGTGCGTTTTACTCGCACACGGGTGATGTTTCCCGTACATGAAGGAAATGCACGATTAACCACAGATCACTGGAAAGCTTGGCAAAAGGTGCAGGCTGTGTGATTTCTTCTCGCATGGTTTGGCCGAAACCATGTGGGAACAAATCACACAGGTAGAAATAGATGCTCCAAGAAAGCTATGTAAAACACACGATTGGACTGGAACTGTGCGCGAAGAAATGGGCACGACCGTGCGTTCTACACAGAAACTGGAAATGGAATTTGGGACATCCCTACTACCTACACAACAATAAAACCAGGCTGGAGCACAAGCTTCTAGCACCTAAATGCAAACAAAACTAAACAGAAAGATAACAAGGAGCAAGGAGCACCATGTGCCCCCCCCCCCCCCGACAAAAGAATGCGCAATTGCACACCCACGAGCCCAAAACAATGCACTATTGGTGAAGTGAAGCCCTAAACAAAAGTATAACTTTTTCAATTGAAAAAGTAGTGCACATGCAAGAAAATAAGCCAAGATGAGTCCTAAAAACCCTATTTAAATCGGACGCATCAGTACCATAGGCCAAGATCTGGAGTGCCCTTGAGATACCTCAAGATTCTCTTAACTACAGAGTAGTGAGATTCTTTAGGGAAGCTTGATACCTAGCCCAAACACATGAAACATACATTATGTCTGGCCTACTTGCAGTCAGATATAGAAGGGAGTCAATTATCCCTCTATACAAACTTTCATCAATAGGTTTCCCTGCCTCATCTTTGCCTACAAGCATACTTGACCCCGTGGGACTTCTCAAGGTGGAGGAGTTCTCCATGCCAAATTTCTTTATTAACTCACCAGTGAAAGTAGACTGGGATATGGACAAGCCATCATCAGTCTGTCTTACTTGGAGGACCAAGAAGAACTTAAGTTCACCCATGCTGCTCATCTCAAACTTTCCCTGCATAAGTTTAACAAACTTTTTGTAGAGGTTGTCATTAGTAGATCCAAAGATAATGTCTTCTACATAGATCTGAACTAGGATGATCTTACCCTTAGATTACCCCTTGAGAATTTGTTCTCAATGAGGAAGCTAGACAAAGTCTCATATCATGCTCTAGGGGCTTGCTTCAGCCCATATAGAGCTTTCCTAAGTCTATAAACATAATCACGTGAGTTAGGAACTACAAAACCTAGAGGCTGCTCAACATAGACTTCCTCTTTTAAGTCAACATTCAGGAAGGCTGACTTCACATCCATCTGGTAGACCTTGAATCCCTTATGTGCAGCATATGAAAGGAACAGTCTGATGACCTCCAATCTTGCTATAGGGGCAAAGATTTGATCAAAGTCAATGCCTTATTCTTGCCTGTACCCTTTAGCCACTAGTCTGGCTTTGTTCTTGATTATAATGCCATTTTCATCAAGCTTGTTTCTGTAGATCCACTTGACTCTAATGACATTATGCCCTTGTGGTCTGGAAACTAGCTTCCAGACCTTGCACCTCTTGAACTGGTTCGGTTCCTCTAGCATAGATCCAATCCAATGCTTGTCTATGGTGGCTTCTTTAAACTTCTTGGGCTCCACCTGGGATAGAAAGCATGAATACATGGCAGTATTCTGACTTCTTCTCCTTGTTGTTACTCCTTGTCTTGCCTCACCAATTATCTGGTGAGCTAGATGATCTCTTATGTGTTTGATGCAGGTGGCAGTCTTCTTTCAGCAATATGTTCAGCTTCAAGTGTAGCCTCTTGTTTTCTTCATCCACTCCAAGTGTACCTGGTAGATCTTCTGGAGTATCCACTTCATCCTATATAACTGGTGATGCTTCCTTGATGGTCAGTTTGTCCATCATTTGTTTTATACCTATAGTACTATAAGAGGAGCTTGGTAGCTCCCTGTTAATCATAGTAGACTCATCAAAGACTACATGAACTAATTCTTTTACAAATTGGCTTTTCAAGTTGTAGATTCTATAGGCTTTGCTATGGTAGTTGTACCCAACAAAAATTCCGTCAAAGGATTTGGCAACAAACTTAATCACATAGGACTTTTCATTATGAAGTACATAACACTTACTACCAAAGATTATGAGATAGCTCAGGTTTGGTTTTCTGCCTTTCAAGATCTCATAGGGAGTCTTCTTGTGGCTTTTGGTGATAGAGGCCCTATTGAGGACATGGCATGCAGTATTTACTGCCTCAGCAAGAAGTATTTTGAGAGAGATGTATCACTAAATATGTTTTACCAGCCTCTATGAGAGTCCTATTTTTCCTCTCAACAATGCCATTTTGCTAGGGTGTTCTAGGTAAAGAGAATTCTTGAAGAATCTCATGTTCTTCACAGAATCTTGTTATGCTATCAGACTGGAATTCAGTCCTATGGTCACTTCTAATTTTAACCACAGAGTAGTTTAACTAATTCAGAATTTTCTTGACAAACTTAGTGAAAATATCAAGGGTTTCATTCTTTCTCTTTAGGAAGAATACCCAAGAAAACTTGGAAAAGTCATCAACCACCACAAGGGTGTAAACCTTCCTACCAAGACTATGAACTGTCATAGGACCAAACAAGTCCATATGCAAGATGTATAAGCACCTTATATAATCTTTGGCCCCAATATTCTTAAAGGAGGCATTTGTCTGCTTGCCTTTTTGTCAAGCTGAGCAAATGCCCTCCTTGGAGCACTACATATTGGGACCATTCCTAACTAGATCTTAACTAAAGAGCTTTTCAATAGTATTGCAATTCAAATGGGCTAGTCTCTTGTGCCACTGGACACAATAGGAGACTTTCTCATTTGCCACTATACAGATAGGAGAATATGTATCTAGATATAGAAAGTTTAAGAAATAAACATTCCCACTCCTAGGGCCTGTCAAGATGACCTCTTGGTCACTTGACCTCCTAATTAGGCACTCATCGTTGGGGAATACAATAACATAGCTATTGGATCCCTAGTTGGATTTGGTCTAGGTTCACTAATTAGGATGTCTGACCCATAATGTATAGCAAAGGTGTTGGATCCCTAGTTTTATTTGGGCTAGGTTCACTATTTAGGATGTTTGACCCACCATGTATACCTAGGGTCATGTATTTGAGTCTTAGAAATTTAGGCTAAGTTATTTGATTCAACCATACATGGACCAGCCAGCAGAAGACCTAAGAAGACTCAGGACTTAGAAGAAAATAAAGTTCAGAAAGTGAGTTTGACGTTCGTCGAACTCAGCTCGATGAAAGTCGTGCTCCGCTCGATGAACTCAGAGCTAATTCTCTGAGTAGAGCTCGACGATATTTCAGCTCAGTTCGATGAAGTCTTGATTTCAACTTCAACACATTCTTTCAGAATACTTTCTCTTAACTCAGGTCGACAAAGACAAGTTATCAGCTCGACGAACTTTCACAACAGTATTGGCAAGTTATTCATAGAATGCAGTTCTCTGAACTCAGGTCGACAAACTTGGATCTCAGTTCGATGAACAAGTTTTTCTCTGGTAGACAAACACGATTTCTCTGGTCGACGAACTTTGGTCTCAGGTCGACGAAATCTGTTCTCTGGTCGACGATTTCTGTGAAGTTCCAGACTTAGAAGTTTCCCTCTTTTCTGTCCTATTCCATATATTATTTAGCAATAATTATTGAGTAATTAATGCATATATTCTCTGAATATAGCGGTTATTTGGCAGCATTAATTTTGGTCTTCATCAAGTTAATTATTTGCTTGATTTACTGGGACAGTTGGGGAAATTCATTAATGAAAATATTCTCTCCAGCTGTATTTTATTCTCCAAGCAATCAGCATTCAATGCAATGGAATTCAAAATTTAAAGGAGAATTCGACTGATGATATAAAAGAGATTTTATCTTTTCTAAAGAATAGACTTGACAAGGCATACAAACACAGAGAAGATCTACAGTAAAAAAATGCAAAATCTTCTCTGCAAGAAAACAACCTGTTTTCACCTTGACCTTGCTGAAGAAGAAGAAGAACAACAAACACAAATCAAGAGTCTTCTTCAACTTCCACTCCAGGATCTTTTTAGGACAAAATATTCATATCAGTCAGAAGTTCCTGGATCATCATTTTTGAAAGTTAATAGTTGCCAACCTAGAGGGGGGTGAATAGGTGAGTTGTGCATCTTTTTGCGGAATAAAAAATTACAAACCAATGCACAAATCTATCTACCAATCAAACACAGACGAGGCAAGATTTATAGTGGTTCCCCAACCTTGGGTACATCCACTTTCCCTCACCGATCTAGGAATATACTAGACTTGGCTACTCCACTATCTCAGATTGGAAATCAATCCTACCTTTGAAAATGTTTCTACAAACTCGATCCACAAAACGGATCTACACTCGGAAGGCAAAACTTCCTACAATCTCGGAGTTGAAAACTCCTACACTCGGAGAAAACTTCTCCTATAATAATGAAATAAAGTTATACAGAAATACAAACAGAAATCTTCTTGTTCAGATCTGCAACAGTAAATCAGAAATTCCTTCTTCTAAGCGTGCGGCTTTATCAGAATATTGATGAAGAATCTCGGCAAGATCAGATCTGGACTTCTTGACTTTACACGATCGAATAAAGGATGAAGCGTTGAGCGGAAATCTCGATCTGTAAAATCTTCTTAATCTGAATCCTCTGAAAATGAAAGCCCTAGCCGATCGGGAATCTGCGACGGCGGCGACGGCGAGCTTCCGTTTCTTGGAGAGAGAAAGAGAGGAGACAGAATTTCTTTTGAGAGTACGGCTGCAAAAACATTCTTAGAATAATCTTTGAATAATTAGGGTTTGTCGGTTTAGACAAGACCTTTTATAGGATCAGAAAAAGATTAGACTTAATTAATTCATTTTGAGAAAGACACGTGGACCAATCACGTCAGAGTTTATGAATATGACCGTTAAGTCTGGAATTAAAGAATTTTCGGAAAAGTCAAGTAAATTACTCGAGATGTAATAGACTACTAAAGTATATGCAACACTACTCGAGTAGGTAGAAGATGACTACTTGAGTACATGAGAAAAACTACTTGGGAGATAATGAGATTATTACTCGAGTACATGGAGTCAACTACTCGAGTAAATAAGAATGAGAAAGACTTAGTTACTCGAGTAACAAAAATGACTTACTCGAGTACTTGAGTACATACACGAGAGGTGGAGTATATTACTCGAGTATACAAAAGACTACTCAAGTATATAAAAATGAATTACTCGAGTATATAAGAAACTACTCGAGTCAAAGACTTAGAAAATTTTTGGAACTAGAAAACAATACTACTCGAGTATGTAAGATAAACTACTCGAGACATAAGGAACTACTCGAGTATATAAGATGAACTACTCGAGTCAATTAGAACTACTCGAGTATAAGGAAAAGACTACTCGAGTAATTCACTTAGAGAAATTTTCTAGAATGGAATTCTGGATTTCTCGAGTATAAACACTGGACTACTCGAGTAGTAGATGAACTACTCGAGTATATGACTTGGACTACTCGAGTAAGTGAGAACTATACGAGAGTCAGAGTCTAATTACTCGAGACAGAACATAGAACTACTCGAGTACTATATAGTACTACTCGAGTATTTCACTTAGAAAAATTTGAGAAGAGAATTCATGTAAACTCGAGAGAAGAAAGAGAACTACTCGAGTAGTTGATGTAACTACTCGAGGTACATCTTATCTACTCGAGTAAGAGTATTATTACTCGAGTATGAATTCAGTAACTTACTCGAGTAAGTAAAGAACTACGCGAGTACTTTACTTAGGAAATTTTCTTGACTGAATTTTCTTCTTCTAAGGGATGACCAGCATCAAGTTTTTTCACATAGTCCTAGAGCTTGAATATGAAGTGTATCCCAATAGAGAGGCTACACATGAGTCAACACTTTGGAACACACAATGAGGGATTACATTGTATGGTCCTGTGTTTGGTGACCCATTGTAGACTGATATTGGTCTACACTTCCCAAAAGAATCCTGCAAACACATAACTCAAATCAAGCATCAAATACAACTTAATTCATCTTAGTTCAAGGGTGACTTCATCAAATCTGGGTTACTGTGGATACAATACCCAATAATCTCCCCTTTTTTATAGAAGTCAGAACCCTTTACACAAAGGTGAATTATGAACATAAAAAGAATGCTAAGTAATAAAGCAGTGTAAGCAATCAAGGAACTATGAAAAAGATAATAAGATCAAAAACTTTGAATTATATAAGTATGATTATCTAGAAATATCATTAAGAACAAAAATCCATTTCCATAACTCATGAGTCCTTTTTGGGCTAGCTCTGATGATACTATCTGTCTTGTTTCTCCTGTTGTCTCCTTTGATAGCTGTAAGGCTTGGGATGAATACTTGGGTGGCCTTAGAGGAGCGCAGGATTGTTTCTTCCATATTCTATATCATATATCCTTCTCTTGGTCATGGACTTCTCATATAACTCCCATTCCTGGGAACTGTAGTGAATATTTCTGCTTTCATGGAAATCCAAAACTAATTTGAGTGTTTCCAGGATGAGGGACTTAGAAGTGGGAGACCAAACCTCAGCATGTTCAGGAGCTTTTCTTTCTCAGGATCAGAGAATGGAATGGACTTGCTGGCAGAAGGACCTTCACCATATTTTCTTTTCTTCTTATAAGTCAGTATCTCAGGAGGGGCTTTGATAAAGATATCTACAGGATCATCTTCCCAATCCTGAGCATATGACTCTGGAGGTGCAACTGAGTCTCTAGGCCTTGGAGAAAAGGCAGGTTGCAGAGGAGGAGCAGGAGCATCAACAACTGCTAGAGGGTTCAGGTGATGAGGGATAATGGTAGGATCAACAACAAATTCTGGAAGGATCTGGTTGTGCATCCATACAACAGTGCCATAGGTGTGGAATTTGACACTCTGAATTTGAGCTAGTACGTCATCATGGATCTCTTTCATCTTGGTTTCCCATAGTTCTTTCCTGAGGGCATCAGATTTATCTAAGTATTCTTTCACCAACTTCTCCCCCTTTCTGACTTCAACAAATAGCTGAGAGATGGCATCATCTTTGAAAGTGCAAACTTCTTCACATATTTTCATCTTAGTGGCTTCAGCTCTTTTCTCCAATTCCATTTGATTATTAGAAAGAGTCAGACCTTGCTCCATAACTTGTCCAACACTTGTTATGGCCTGGTCTAAGGATTTGCCACCAATATGGAACAGATGCCTGAGCTGATCAGTATTATGCTGGATCTCAGCAAATCCTCTGCTCATCTCATGTTCTAGAGCAGTTACCTTATCAGTGATAGTTTTTAGACAAGTATCAAAGTATGTTTTTTGTTCTTGAAGGAGAAGAGCAATCTGGGTCATCAAATCTTAGGAGGCAGGAGCTGTAGCAGCAAGAGGAGAAGAAGTAGATGGAGTAGAAGGAATAGGAGAAGCTACCCTTGGAGCTATTTCTGAGATGCTGACGGAGCTCTGAGCTCTTGTAGTGGGTAACATGGCATTCCCTTCATCCATTATCTGAGGGAGAGAGAAATCCAAATTCCTGAGAGGAGCTTCAGCTAGATCAGGTGAGAGCTCATTAGAAATGAGAATTGTTTCTGGCTGTTCTTTAGGGGCATCAGGAGATTTAGCTGGAGTTCTTACTGGAGAAGTGTCTGGAGACCTTGCTGGAGACTAAACTGGAGATTTAACCTTGGAAATGTCAGTGACTGGTGCATTTGTAAAGACAGGAGGAGGTGGTTCATCTGCAGTTAATTCCTCTATCATCTCATTGATGGCAGCATCAGTAGATAATATTGTTTCTTGAACTTGTTGATCTGTGAGGATATCATCTGGAGTGACTGGTGGAGGAGTAGAATCTGGTGGAGGTGGCATTCTGGCTTGATCATTAGGAGCAGGCTCCCCCTAAATAGTCCCGTCACATTCCCTCTATCGTTCTTCGTAGTCAAACTCCTTTCTCCATTCTCTATCCGGGCAAAGAACCCTTTCCTCTTCCTCTACGTATCTTTGGCTGCACAGCCTTTGTGCATGCTCCCTCTGCCACCCGTGACAAATTCTCCCCGCGGTCCACTAAATGTGTCTTTATAGGGTACTCTCCCACTCAGAAAGGTTATTGTTGCTTTGACCCCGTTACCCGCAAGCAATTTGTCTCTGCGGATGTCACCTTCTTTGAAAATGCATCTTAATTCTCTTCCTCTTCCTCCTCTACTCCTGCTTCTCCTACCTCTCACCACACCCCCACAATTCCCTCTGCTCCTACTACTGTTTCGCCACCTCCACCATCTCCACTATCTTCACTATCTCCACCCTCTCCCGCCTCTTCTCCCTCATCTCCCTCCTCTTCGCCGCTGTCGCTCTCTCCTCCTGGGCCAGCTCTCTCCACCACGGATGCTCCGGTTGCTGAGGAACATGCCGACATGGATCTACCCATCTCACTTCGCAAAGGGGTTCGAGCATGTACCCAACACCCGCTTGCTGCAGTTGTTTCTTATGATCGTCTTACCCCTTCTCGCAGAGCTTTTGCACTGGCTATCTCAGCCACTGCCACCCCCCGTTCCTACCAGGAAGCCCTTACTATTCCTCATTGAAAAGCTGCCATGGATGAGGAGATTGCTACTCTCACTGAACGGGGTACCTGGACCCTGGTTCCTCCTCCTTTCAGTACCGATATTGTTGGCTGTCGCTGGGTCTTTGTGGTGAAGTTCCTTCCTGATGGCAGTGTGGATCGTTACAAGGCTCGGCTTGTTGCCAAGGGTTTTACCCAAACTTATGGGGTTGATTAGTTTGACACTTTCTCTCCAGTTGCTCGTCTCAGTACTATTAGGGTCCTTCTCTCTGTGGTTGTCAATAGGGATTGGCCCATTTCATAGCTGGATGTCAAGAATGTCTTTCTTTATGGGGATCTTTAGGAAGATGTTTACATTGAGCAACCTCTCGGGTATGTTGCTCAGGGGGAGACACGCGTATGCCGGCTAAAGAAGGCTATCTATGGCCTCAAGAAGAGTCCTCGTTCCTAGTTTGACAAGTTCAGTGGCATTGTTGCGGCCATTGGTTTTACGAGAAGCTCAGCAGATCACTCCGTGTTTGTTCGCAAAACCGCCTCTGGTCTGGTTGTTCTTGCGGTTTATGTTGATGACATTCTTCTTACTGGCGATGATCAGGATGGGGTATTGCTGACAAAGAAACACCTTCGTCAACACCTGGTCACAAAGGATATGGGGTCCCCGACATACTTTCTGGGGATTGAAATCTCTAGGAAGCCCAACTCCATGGTCCTTTCCCAACGGAAGTATTCTCTTAATCTTTTAAAGGAGGCAGGATTGACTGGTGCTAAACCTGCCCGTTCTCCTATGGATGCTGGAGAAGATAAAACTTGGACAGATGACTCGCCTCTTCTATCCGATCTTCGAGGTACCGGCGTCTGGTGGGCAAGCTCATTTATCTCACAGTAACCAGGCCCGACACTGCTTATGTTGTTGGCAAGGTAAGCCAGTTCATGCAAGATCCTAGGGAGTGTCATCTACAATCTGCCCTGAGGATATTAGAGTATATTAAAGCAGAACCAGGGAAAGGACTCCTCTTTCAGAAGAATGGTCACCTAAGGGTTGAATCGTACTATGATCCTAGTTATGTTTATGACAAAGGGGACCGCAAATCAACATCAGGTTTCTGCACGTTTGTTGGAGGCAATCTTGTGAGTTGGAAGAGCAAGAAATAGTCTGTGGTCTCCAGGTCTAGTGCAGAGGCAGAATATCGCAGTATGGCGTCTACTACATGTGAGTTGAAATGGTTGCGGGCTCTCATGCTTGACTTAGGAGAGGTTTACAGCTATCATCTTCCTATGTTCTGTGACAACAAGGCCGCGATATACATTTCCAAAAATCCGGTCTTTCATGAGAGAACAAAACACATAGAAGTCGACTGCCATTTTATTCGAGAAGAGATATTGAAGAAGCAGATTTGCACTCCATTTGTCACTTCCGACAACGAGTTGGCAGACATCTTCACCAAGCCGGTGTCCGCTTCCTTTTTCCACATCTGTGACAAGCTGGGCATGATTGATATCTATGCTCCAGCTTGAGGGGGAGTGTTGCAGGATGGAGACCGGGCGGTCTGTTGTTGTTCGGAGACTGGGCGGTCTGGCCATTTCTCCTAACCGGTCTGTGTGCTGGGCTATTGCAGTTTGGTGTCCCAGCGGTCAGGCGGCTTGTCTCAGACGACTTGCAGACCGCGCGGTCTAGCGGTCTCCTGTGGCGACTTGCTCTCTGGGTTGCTTATTCTCTCATACAAGTTGTGGCCGGCCGGTTAGCCGGTTTGTCTAACCGCACGGCTTGTCCGGTTTGTCTTTTTGTAAGGCCGCATATACTTGTAAATTTTTAAGCAAGCGATGAGAACAACAAAGCCCCAGTAGGAGCGAGGGACATGCATTTGCGTTAGTAGAGTGCTAGCGACATCAAGGAGGTGACGGTTTTTGCGTTCCACTACTCCATTTTGTTGGGAGGTGTAAACGCAATTGGTTTGATGAATGATCCCATGTTGCGTGCAGAAAGAGGAAAAACCATGACTGAGATATTCTTGTGCATTATTCGAGCGTAAGATTTTAATGGAGACATCAAACTGAGTTTGAATGAGAAGGTAAAAGGATGTCCATACATCAAAAAGTTCAGAGCGGTCGCATAAGAGATATACCCAAGTAGAGCGAGAAAAGTCATCAATGAAAGTAACAAAATAGGAACTACCCCGACCAACGGTAAGGGTAGCAGCAGGACCCCAGATATCGCTGTGAACAAGATCAAATGGACGGGTAGAACCACGAGCTTACGTTGGAGGATAGGAGGAGCGGTGATGCTTGCCAAGTTGACAGGCGTCACAATTAAGAGGAGGATGATGGGAGGGAGATGGGGCAGAAGCTGATGAAGAAGCCGGGGAGGAGCATGACCAAGGAGAAGATGCCATTGGAGAAGATCTGTAGAAGAGGAGGAGAAGGCGGATAGAACAGAGACGTTGTCGAGGAAGTAGAGGCCGCCGCTCTCAGTCCCAGTAGCAATCGTCTATTGGGAGTCCGGATCCTGAAAAGAACAAGAAGTAGGAGTGAATATGACGGAGCACTGTAGTTGTTTGCATAAAGAAGTAACCGATAATAAATTGCATGGAAACCGAGGCACATAGAGTGTATCATCCAGGCACAGAGAGGGAGTGACTTAAACCATGCCCGTCCCATTGACCGGGGAGGGAGAGCCATCAGCAACTATGTCCGGGGGCAACCGATCATGGGTCTCTAGATGAGAGAAAAACTGAGGATTGCCTGTCATATGATTTGTAGCACCCTAGTAGATCAACCATCGTCCACGAGTAACAGCGTGGGCACTACCAGAAGAGGTGACCACCAAGGCGGACAACGTGGAGGTGGAATTCATTGAAGAGAAATGATGAAAGAATAGGAAGCAGCGGCGATAACAACAAGTCGCAAGCCGGGCGGACAGAAGCAGGCCGCGTGGCTAGGAAGGCCGCAGGTAGGAGAAAATAGGTCGGACGGCAAAAGAGAGGCCGCAACGACTAGTAAGCAGGAGCGGCTAGAAGGAAACAAGGTCGCGACGACTACTAAACAGGTTGTGGCGACTAAGAGGAGGAGAGCGGGGGGGGGGGGGGGGGGGACAGGTCGCGACAACTAAAGGACAGGTCGTGACAACAGAGAAGAGCAGCTAGAGAAGCAAGGAGAAACAAGCCACGCGAACAGGACAGCGGTCAGAGGAGGAATCAATCCGCGAAAACCGGTCGCGGAAAAAAGAATAAAGCCGCGAGAATCAGAGAGCGCACACAATCAGGAGGAAAAGACTGTGTCCTCTGATATCATGTTAAAACGAACAGAAAACAAACCGGAAGTGGTTTAACAGAACCGTTATTATCCCAAAACGATATCAATTACAATGGTATAACCTCCCTTTTATAGAATGGAGGAGATGAGAGAGATTACAAATAAGCAATGTGGGACTAAAAATTTATAAGTATATGCGGCTTTACAAAAAGACAAACCGGACAAGCCGTGCGGTTAGACAAACCGGCTAACCTCCCGGCCACAACCAGTATGAGAGAACAAGCAACCCAAAGAGCAAGTCGCCACAGGAGATCGCTAGACCGCCCGGTCTCCAAGTCGTCTGAGACAAGCCGCCTGACCGCTGGGACACCAAACTGCAACAGCCCAGCACACAGACCGGTTAGGAGAAACGCCCAGACCGCCCGGTCTCCGACAAAAACAGACTGCCTGGTCTTCATCCTGCAACATCGTCGACATGAGAGCTGGGCTCACACACGCGGGTAGGGACACGCTCGTGTCTCTACCCGTGTCCTATTCTAAACTAATTTCTTCACCCATTTACAAGTGCAACCTAGATGCCAGCACTCCCCTGAGCCCAAGTAAGCTCTCCTAACTCAAAAATGCGCACGAGGGGCCTCATGCGAATCGGGACGTTACAAATCCTACAAACAAAATAAAAGATTTCGCCCCTGAAATCAGGCTAAGGCTATGGGAGAAAAGCATAACATAAGATAAAATATGCTTTTTAAACAAAATTACCTCGAGGAAATAATTCCGGTTAGCGTTTTTGCATCAAGTCCACCGGCTCCCATGTATACTCCTCCTTCCCATGATTAGACCATAGCACCTATACCAAAGGAACACTTTTGCGGTGCAATATTCTTGTCTCGTTCTCTACGATCCGCACCGGCTCCAGTCGCACAGACCTATCAGTTGCCACTGCACTATCAGTAGTGGGGATATATTGATCGGGCCGCAACAGCGCCTTTCGAAGCAACGACACATGGAACACGTTGTGGAGATTCTCTCACTCTGGCGGTAACTCCAACCGATAGGCCAACAAGCCAATCCTTTCCAATATAGTGTAAGGCCCAACGTACCTTGGGCTGAGCATTTTCACCCCACGCACCCATGACACTCCATGCATCGGCTGAATCTTCAGGAACGCCTTATCACCCTCTTGAAACTCTACCATCTGATGCTTTGCATTATAATACTTCGCCTGCCGACTTTGAGCCTCCAACATGCGATCCCGTATCAGTCTAACCACCGCATCTGTATCATCAATATTCTTAATTCCCAATGCCTTCAGGTCTTCATCTTGCACCCAAGACAAGGGGGTCCTACACCTTCTTCCGTAAAGGGCTTCATTAGGCACCATACCGATGCTAGCTTGATGACTGTTGTTGTAGGAGAATTCTACCAGTGGTAGGAGCCTTTCCCAGTGCTCTCCTCTATCCAACACACATAATCTCAATAAATCTTCCAGTGTTTTGATGGTCCTCTCAGACTACCCGTCTGTTTGTGGATGAAACGCGGTGCTAAAAGTAAGGCGTGAGCCCAAATATGCATGTACCACCTTCCACTCCTTTGAGTTGAAATGACCATCTCGGTCTGAAACGATTGTCTTAGGCACGCCATAATACAATACGAACTACTCCACAATGAGGCGTACTAAGATATCCACGTGAGCCTCTTTCTTCATAGGGATAAACCGGGCTACTTTCGTTAGTCGATCAATGATCACACACACCGAATCGTTCCCTGAGCGTGAGCGAGGTAACCCATGGACGAAGTCCATGGAGATATCTTCGAACTTCCACTCGGGAATGGGCAATGACTATAACAAACCACCGGGGCTCTTGCATTCCGCCTTCACCCTTTGACAAGCTTCGCAATGTGTAACAAAATACCTGACATCCTTCTTCATTCCCGACCAACACATGGTCTTCCGTAAGCCGACGTACATCTTAGCAATACCCGGGTGTACTGAATAATGAAAGCAATGTGCCTCTCTCAAGATATCCTCCCGGATTTTACCGCCCTTGGGGATATAGAGTCGACCGCGAAAATAAACGAGGTCGTCTTTTAGTGTATACTAGTCAGTAGACCCATCTCCGATTGACTTGATTGTCAGGGCTAGAGCTACATCCCTTCCTTGCTCTGCCCGGATTTGGTCGCGAATATCACAAACTATGCTGATGGTTGCCAAGTACTCCGTATACTCTGCCGAAGGAGCCTTATATACCAAAGTAATATCCATCTCTTCAATCATCCGAGCTAACTCCATACTCATCAACCAAGACTCTAGGCTCGATTCTGGTACCTTTCTGCTCGATGCATCGGCCACCGAGTTCGCCTTTCCGGGATGATAGTTCAAAGTGAACTCATAATCGCACAGATACTCTAACCATCGCCGTTGTCTCAGGTTCAATTCCTTTTGTGTATGGACGTACTTTAAGTTTTTATGGTCTGAAAAATCTCGCAGTGGATGCCATATAGATAGTGCCTCCAAACCTTCAAGGCGAATACCACTATTCCCAACTCCAAATCATGAACCGGATAATTGATCTCATGCTTCTTCAGCTATCTTGAGGCATAGGTAATTACATGGCCATGCTGCATCAATACCGCTCCCATCCCTTGATAAGATGCATTAGTGTAAACTTGAAATCCTTCCTTCCCCGACGGAAGTGCTAGGATGGGTGCAGATGTCATTCTGTCCTTCAGCTCTTGGAACGCCGCTTCATACTGTGGTGTCCACTCATATGGCACACCTTTCTTTGTCCAGGAGGTAAGAGGGAGCGCAATCTTGGACAATCCTTTTACGAACTTGTGGTAGTACCCAGCAAGTCCGAGGAAGCTCCGCACATTGATGCATGTAAATCGGCAAGCGCACCGGTCGCACAAGTAATAAAGTTTTGGGAATAAATCCCCGAGTGTCGGTCTCTTGAGGAATGCAATTAGCATAAAACGACAACATTACCGAGAATATCATTATGAGAGTTATAAATAGAACAAAAAGGAAATAGAGGACTTGAGAGATTGTGGATGTTTGATCTACTGAACTAGTAAAAGCTATGCGGGTTGAAGGCACCGCTTCGCAAGGTGGAGTGGGTTTGTCGGCCGCGATGCCGAATTTCAGTTGGGCGAGTGGAAGGGAAGCTAATGGATTGAAGTGTTCTTGTGTGGAGTGCAATCGGATAAGACACGGGAATGGAGTGGATGTGGGGTGAGCGAGGCACACTCACAGACAATACTCACAAGCAGAAGAAAATACTAACATTCCATTAGCTATAAAATAACCTTGATGTTCATGGATGGAAATGTTCATTACACTGCTCAAAACATTCATACTACAGAGGAAGGGGAAGAGGAGTAAACCAAAAGAGAGTGAAGATCCACCGCGGGTCGTGGCCGGAGTAGCGAGTTGTCAATCCGCTTCCGGGCTCAGTCCAAGGAGGCTTCCGGTACCAACGAGCTGTCACCTCGAAGGCCTTTAAGTCTGTTCTCTAGGTTATCTACTTCACCAACTCCGCAGGAAAGCTTGGAGTTGAAGTCATCAATGGCCGAGGGCTTCGCCGGAGGGTTGAAAAGCTTCGGAGTAGTTGGAAATGGCTTCCCGACGAAGGTGGAGGTGATGGAGCAGCTGGAGAAGTGAAATGGCAATTCCCGCGCACTCTCCAATCGCAGCAAATGACAGGCGTTGACCTAAATCGCGGAGCAGGGCCTTAAATACAGAGGCAGCAGAAGAAGTGCGCACGATCAGTGGCGCACGACCAGTGGTCGTGCGCACTGTAGGTCGATGATCGTGCGCCTTTTCCAAATAGACCTGCAACCTGGACAAGAAGCATCAACATATATGCGTACGGGCAGTGGCGCACGACCAGTGGTCGTGCGCACTATGGCCAGTGCTCATTTGATTACCGAGACAGGATTAGGAAAAAGGGAATGTAATGCGCACGATCAGTGGCGCACGACCAGTGGTCGTGCGCAATAAGTCCAGTGGTCGTGCACAGTATTCCTGCAACGTCGGTGTCTCCCGAGCGGTTCCGGAGCACGCACACGACCTCTGTACCAGCAGAAGGGGCAGATAGGCCACCAGAACGTGCACACCACATCCCCGAGATAGGGCTGAAGAATAACAACAATATAGAAACACAGAAAGCACACAGAAACAGTCCTACAGTGCACTTAATCGTGAAATAGGTACATGAGCACATATAAGCAATAAAGACTCTCAAGTGTAGTGCTAAGATGATAAAACTAGCCCAGATGAGTAAAAAAATCAGTGTAAAATGTGGACTCATCACACCCCCAGACTTAACCATTTGCACGTCCCGAGCAAATCATTACTCCGTGCACTAGAAGATAGCTAACTGGCTCAGAAATTTCAAAAAGAAGTAAGATGAGAAATCAAATATATCATGGGTATAGAAGATATAATAGAAAAACTTTTTAATTATACAACGTAGTTTAAACTATTCGACAGACGTAAAGAAATATTATAATTGCTCAAAATTAGAATTCTGGAGAATCTTGCGATCATGTGGAGGAAGAAAGTAGGCAGGCCACTAAGGTGAGCATTGCCAAAGTTCGGGACTCAGGATCACCTCCAAAGGAATCCACCAATGTCGGGGACCATACGCTTGCACGTTCACACTCTCTCCACAGCGCGGGTTAGACGCAAGCGTGAATCAGTAGGACTTGTAGGAGGAAATGGGGCTTAGGCGATGGCTTGGTAGTCAAAGATAAACATGAAGGCTTTATGCAGCCAAAGCGAGCGAAAATAACCCAAACCAAAACAACCACTTAGAAATGAATGGGGCACACGCCCCCAGACTTATCTTGAAATCCGGGTGTGAATACGGCTGAATCCAACCAAAATCAATAAAGAGGATGGGATCGAAATCTCAAAGCAATTCTTTCATATTTTTCTCTCTTTTGCGCGAATCAGCTTTTTATTTTCGTAAATTTTGTTTTCTTTTCTGCACTAGCAATCCCCAAACGGAGCAATCACAACGTGAATAAATTCAGCACCCCCAAAAACAATGTCCACTTATCACAACCTCGGCAAAACAGTAAATACAAATCAGCTCATGCATTTGATTGCGATGGTGGGTTTAGCTTCTGGCCTTGGTGAAAGTGAGTGGAGCTGGATCAAAGGAAGGGTAGGCACAAATTTGGCATGCAGCGGTTAACAGGTAGGAATGGTTAAACAAGGCTCAAACTAGCCAAAATGAAGGCCTACGTCATGCTCACGCTTAACTAACCTTACACCAATGCTTCGAGAGTAGCTTAGGGCAAGTTCTTAGCCACTGAGAAAGATGATCCTTCCTCCCGACTCGAGCAATACGAGTCTAGTGGCGGCTACACACATTCCTACACTATCGTTCGATTATCCAAGATTCAGATTTTGAGCAATACAAACAATATTTACGTGTGCAGAAAAAAATAAATCTACAAGCATAAAGAAAAATTAATTCTATCCTAACTCTATGAAAAGCATGAGTATTTGATTAGGAGCACTGCATGAGTTTCGAACTACTCAATCCTGAAATACTAAGCCAGTACCACTATTTTAAAGTTTACACAAAAGCAATAAATTTGACTCGGGTTGTGCGCGTGGGTAAGAGCGCACTCGTGTGGGTGATTCAGTGTGTGCAACATAAAGCAAGAAATAAGTAAATAAGAAACTGGAATGCAACAGAAAGTGTGGTGTAGTGACCACAGGCATGCTTCCCCCCAGACTTAAAGTCAACAACTAGTAAAAATCAGCAAGTCATATTTGATAAATAGCTAGGGTAGGAAGTACCTATGCTCAAAATTGAGCATACCAGTCGTGCAATGAGATGTCCAAGTGCGGCCAAGTTGTCGCGCCTCAAATATTCCTGTAGCTGCGATTAAAGGATGCCAGCCAAACAAAATATGGAAACAGTAATATATGAATATATAAAAAGAAATCAAAACACAGCATAGGACCAAACGGTCCAACTTGGGTTGTCTCCCGAAAGCCCTTTTGTTTACCGTCCTTAAGGTGAACCAAATACCTGTATTAGCAGTTCAAATAGAGAGTTCTTGGCTGTAGCAAAAGGAAACAAAATTAAAAGTAGAGCAACCAGCATTCAACAAGTAGCGAGAAAGAGGATGGAAAGATGAATGAGAGTGGTGCAATCAGCTATAAGCAGATTTATGGTAAGTCTCTCCGGTGGGATGCGAGAGAACAACAGAGTGTCTTTTTGCATTCGGGGTAGGCATTGTCCCATTACTGTGAGTGTACTCTTTCTCACTCCGGAAGGCAGCATAGCGCTCTCCGCATAAACGCTTGGCCTATTTCAGTTTCTCCACCGTGGGAGACTTCTAATGGAGGTAGGCTGTGGGGTTTCCTGGTGTCGTGGTTTGTGGCAGCCTATCCGGCACCGTGACGGCAACCAGATCTGCCCAAGCTACAGATCGTTTAACAGAATTATACAAATTAGTGTCCAGGTATTTCTCCCGAATAAAACTTAGTTCGCCATGCTCAACAACAGAGTTGGCTGGCAGTAGACAGACAGTCGTGGCTTTGGTACAATTGATCCCTTCGTGGACCAGTAGCTCTTGCTTCTCATCGACTTCCTGAGGGAGTCCTTTCTTTGGTGTCTCCTCCAGATGTGCTTCCAATGCCGGGAGACCGGAATCTAGCTTGATATCTGTGACACTCAGAGAATTATTATTTTGGATGGGAGAAAATGTATGGATGTGTTATCGAGGGTGGACTCTTCGTTTGGCCAAGTGACACGGCCTTTGGAAAAGTCGAGGGATGCGCCACTGGCTGTTAGGAATAGGACTCCTAATATAGGAATAGAGTTATTGTCCTGTGGTCCCAAAACCTGGAAGTCAGTGGTGATACTTGTGCCGTTAACCTCGATTTCAACGTCCCGAACACCGCCCTCAGTGTCAACAAAATTGTCATTAACTAAGATAAGCGATTTCCGATTTTCAATGTCAACTTGTAACTGCATCTTCGCAACATCTTGCAAAGTGAGTATGTTGCTGGATGTCCCGGAATCGCATAATGATGGAGTGTCGATGTTATTGATTTTATAATTAATGACAAGTTCGTTGCGGTTTCCCGAAGTGTCCTCCCCAAGGTGCTTTCACTGTTCATGGGGGTTCTTTTCGGTGTTGCTCGGTAAGGTGCCTTGGGTGCGCTCGGAAACCACTTGAGCCAATTGGCCCAATTGTGCCTCATGTTTACGCATCGAGGCGGCCTGATTTGTCATGTTGGTTTGGGAAATCACGACGAACTTCTCGAACATCTCTTCCAAAGAATTTTTATTAACGATGGGGGCCCTTGGGAATAATTCGGTTGAGGCGGCTGCGGTTGGTTGCCGGAAGCATACGCATTGTTTTGATGCTGCCCCGGTTGCCATCTTTAGCTAGATGCGTTACGATTCCAAGAAAGGTTGGGGTGATTTCTCACCCCCGGGTTGTAAGTATTCCCGTAAGGCACTCCCCTGTTTTGATTGGCAACAAAATTAACGGACTCATTCAGAAACAAAGATTCATCTTGTACCTCAACTCTTAAGCATTCGAAGCTGTGATGATCGGTGCTTCCGCACCCTTGACATGAGATTGCCATCACTGGGGCGGCAGGAGCAGGCTTGGGGATATCCAAGGCAAACACTCCACTGGTGCTTCGTGGGATGTTTCTTCCAGCGGTCCAGTAAGCACTGTGGGTGGCGGTGTCTTGTAAGACTTTCAGAGCATCATCTGGAGCAAGATTCATGATGGTTCCTCCGGAGGCAGCATCAATCATGGCTCGGTGGTGGGGATCAATAGCAAAGTAGAAACTTTCGACGAGATTCCACGTTTGGAATCCATGATTAGGGCACTTCCTCAGCAGCTCGTTAAAACACTCCCAAACTTTGGCTAAACTTTCTTGATCGGCTTGCCGGAAGTTGGCTATTGTGCGCCTCATGCTCACGATCCGATCCACCGGATGGAACTTAGCTAGGAATTTTGTCGTCAAAGCCTCCCAGGTGGTGGCTGTTCCAGGTGGGAGGGAGTGAAGCCATGTCTTGGCTTTGTCCCTTAATGAAAAAGGGAAGAGGCGGAGCTTGACTGTTTCGTTTGGGATTCCAGCGTAGCGGAACATGGCGCAGATTTCAGAGAATTCTGTAAGGTGAAGATGGGCATCTTCAGTGGCCATTCCGGAGAACTAAGCGTTGTTCCAAATGATATTCAGAATAGCTGGTTTATCTCGAAATGTGGATTGGTGATAGCAGGTCCGAAACCGGGGTATATGCTCCCGACAGTAGGTGTAGTATAATCCCTCATGGTGCGGACCTGGGGAGGGTTCACTTCATTTTCGTCGCCATTTCTGTCGACATGAGGTATCCCTCCAACTCGGTTACCTGCATCAATATTCAGCTGGTCTCTCATTGGGGCAAAAAATGATGGTTGCGGCGCGTCTTCGTGCTAGGAGAGTACGTTCGATCTCTGAGTCGCAGGCGACAAAATCTCTTGTAGCTCGGCCTTGCATTCACTGTGGAAAACACTACACACTAGAAGGAAACAGTAGTCAAAACAAAACAATACTAACTCTTATAACAATATTTGAAGTCATCTGAAGTCGCTCTACAGTTGCATTCCCCGTCAACGGCGCCAAAAACCTGATGCGTGTAAATCGGCAAGCGCACCGGTCGTACAAGTAATAAAGTTTTGGGAATAAATCCCCGAGTGTCGGTCTCTTGAGGAATGCAATTAGCGTAGAACGTCAACTGTA
Organism: Platanthera guangdongensis; assembly: GCA_039583875.1. Classification (NCBI taxonomy): domain Eukaryota; kingdom Viridiplantae; phylum Streptophyta; class Magnoliopsida; order Asparagales; family Orchidaceae; genus Platanthera; species Platanthera guangdongensis. The sequence continues at coordinate 235,791,260 of CM077151.1, forward strand.
CCGAGAATATCGTTATGAGAGTTATAAATAGATGGAAATAGAGGACTTGAGAGATTGTGGATGTTTGATCTACTGAACTAGTAAAAGCTATGCGGGTTGAAGGCACCGCTTCGCAAGGTGGAGTGGGTTTGTCGGTCGCGATGCCGAACTTCAGTTGGGCGAGTGGAAGGGAAACTAATGGATTGAAGTGTTCTTGTGTGGAGTACAATCAAATAAGACACGGTAATGGAGTGGATGTGGGGTGAGCGAGGCACATTCACAGACAATACTCACAAGCAGAAGAAAATACTAACATTCCATTAGCTATAAAATAAACTTGATGTTCATGGATGGAAATGTTCATTACACTGCTCAAAACATTCATACTACAGAGGAAGGGGAAGAGGAGTAAACCAAAAGCGAGTGAAGATCCACCGCGGGTCGTGGCCGGAGTAGCGAGATGTCAATCTGCTTCCGGGCTCAGTCCAAGTAGGCTGCCGGTACCAACGAGCTGTCACCTCGAAGGCCTTTAAGTCCGTTCTCTAGGTTATCTACTTCACCAACTCCGCAGGAAAGCTTGGAGTTCAAGTCATCAATGGCCGAGGGCTTCGCCGAAGAGTTGAAAAGCTTCGGAGTAGTTGGAAATGGCTTCCCGACGAAGGTGGAGGTGATGGAGCAGCTGGAGAAGTGAAATGGCGATTCCCGCGCACTCTCCGATCGCAGCAAATGACAGGCGTTGACCTAAATCGCGGAGCAGGGCCTTAAATACAGAGGCAGTAGAAGCAGTGGGCACGACCAGTGGTCGTGCGCCTTTTCCAAATAGACCTGCAACCTGGACAAGAAGCATCAGCATATATGCGCACGAGCAGTGGCGCACGACCAGTGGTCGTGCGCACTATGGCCAGTGCTCGTGCGATTACCGAGACACGACTAGGAAAAAGGGAATGTAATGCGCACGATCAGTGGCGCACGACCAGTGGTCGTGCGCAATAAGTCCAGTGGTCGTGCGTAGTATTCCTGCAACGTCGGTGTCTCCCGAGCGGTTCCGGAGCACGCACACGACCCTTGTACCAGCAGAAGGGGCAGATAGGCCACCGGAACGTGCACACCACATCCCCGAGATAGGACTAAAGAATAACAACTATATAGAAACACAGAAAGCATACAGAAACGGGCCTACAGTGCACTTAATCGTGAAATAGGTACATGAGCACATATAAGCAATAAAGGCTCTCAAGTGTAGTGCTAAGAAGATAAAACTAGCCCAGATGAGTCCAAAAATCAGTGTAAAATGTGGACTCATCACACATCAGCCACTGACTTCAAGGAAGACCACTCCTTCACGACACGCACCTTGGCCGCATCCACGGCTAATCCAGCTCCACTGATCACGTGACCCAAAAAAGCAACCTCCTTAAGCCAGAACTCGCACTTGCTAAATTTAGCAAACAGGGCATGCTCTTTTAATTTCTTCAATACCAAGGTCAGGTGCTCAATATGCTCCTCCTCCGTCTTTGAGTAGACTAGGATGTCGGTTCAAACAACTTGTTCATCAGGCTCATGAAGGCCGAAGGGGTATTTGTGAGCCCAAACGACATTATAGTGAACTCGTACAACCCGTATCTTGAACTAAAGGCCGTTTTCTGGATGTCCCCTTCTTGTATCCTCAGTTGATAATATCCCGAGCGCAAATCTAGCTTAGAAAACCAATGTGCCCCCACCAGTTGATCGAACGGCTCGTCGATCCAGGGTAGCGTATAAGTGTTCCGCACCGTCAGTCTATGGAGCTCACGATAGTCTATGCATAAGCGCAGGGTTCCATCCTTCTTCTTGACGAACAATATAGGGGCTCCCCAGGGTGACGAGTTGGGGCGAACAAACCCTGAATCCACAAGTTCTTGCAGTTGAACTCTAAACTCCGTGAGTTCCTTCGGGGCCATTCGGTAAGGGGCCCTGGATACAGGCTTGGCACCTGGTACTAGATTAATTTGAAAATCAATTTCTCTGTGTGGGGGTAATCCTAACAGTTTCTTAGCAAATACATCGGATAAGTCCCGTACTACCCGTATGTCTTTCATTTCCAACGCCATCTCCTTCAACTCGAAACAGATCATGAAGACTTCATCTCCCTTCATATGGGCTTTTACAGCCTGAAATGAAGATAACAACATACGACGTGTGAAGCTAATACCTTGGAAGATGACGTCGGTGTCTCCATGTCTCAAATAGATTCGCTTTTCCGCACAGTCGATCCTTGTGAAGTGTCAGTACAACCACGCCATTCCCAGAATGATGTCAAATTCCGGCATTCTCAAGACCGTGGTAGGCGTATCAAAGGCTTTTCCCTCAATGAATATCTCTAGCTCACACTTAGCAGTTGCGGTCATCTCAGAGTCGTCTGGGAGGCGTACTCATCGAGCTATACCAGTAAAGTATTGCACTCCTTCTAGGTTTTAACGAAGTCCGCCACACAAACGAGTGTGTGGCACCGGTACCGAATAGAGTGTAGGTCGGTTTCTCACTAACCATTACGCCTAAGCATCAGTGTGAAGGCTCAAGCCTGATTCCTAGAACAACTTAGGCAGACTAAGCACAAATGCTTAATTTCTTCCTCGTAGTCCTCGTCCTGGAGCTGGGTCCTGCTTCAATAGCTCCTTCAACGAGTCTCTTAACTCTTGTATAAACACCCAAAAGACCCGCTTCCAACCACTTTACCATATCCATTATCTCCACCAAGATCGAGTCAGCTATAAACAAAAGTGGTTGCCCTAGGAAGTCTGCCATGTCTATTATCTCCGCTAGATTCAAAATCTGCTATAAAAAAAGTGCTTGCCCTAGGGGATCTCACAAGACTTTATACAATAGGATTACATGCCTTGTGTCGTCCAAACTTTAGGAGATCGACGTATAAAGGTATGTGCCTAAGGTCAGGTTAGCTAATCGTAGGGTCAAAGTTGGACATACTTAGTGTGAATTACATATAGGCACACTACTGCTTCCGCTAAGTCAGTTTGTCCGCAAACTGATTAATCGAATGGGGGTGATACCATTGTTGAATGAATTCTTTAGTTGAGGATCGTGACAAACTTATACCATTTGTAAGACCCCCCTCTTGGATCCCAAAATATGACACGAAGGGGGTCTTATGCCCAGAATAGCCGCCTTGCGGTAGCATTATCACACGGGCTAACCTGTACTACAAGACGACTATTCTACCGGCTACACTCAATATCAATAAATATATGCCAACCCAACCAAAATAATAATCAAGAAGAAGTCAAATCCACACAAGCATATAGTCCAAAAGTACATCAAATAAGGAAGCTAAATCATGCTTCTACAATATCAGAGTACAGCAAATAAATGCCCAACAGGGCTACATCAGAGTCGCTCAACACTCACATCAGTAACTGACGGTAGTGACGGCACTGTCACTTCAGGCCCTGTCGTCCTGGCCTGGCTGTCCTGCTGCAAAGTCTGCGGCTGCTCTACCTGCGGGGTGACCTCCTAAAAAGGAAGACGTTGCAACTGTTAGTCAAAAAGACTAAGTGGTTTCACATCCGCTCCCCCAGCGACTCCTCGGCACTGGGCGGAGAAAGCGCAAGGGTACAAAGTATAATAAATTATAAGCAGGTACAAGCAGGTGATAATAGTACATGATTAACAACATTATAAATTAGCAGTTCTATATGAGCAATAACAAATCATCAAGTACGAGTAACTACAACAGGAAAGTAACTTAACTTATAAGGATGCCCACACAAGCTTATAAGTTAAGGATCAGTTTACATAAAATAACTCATCGTATAGGAGTGCCCATACAAACTTAAACGATGAGGATCTTGTTGTACAATGTTATAAAATGGTATGTATGCTATGAAATGACTCACCCATGTTCAAGCACATGCAATTGCTATGTCGACACAGACTATAGTTCCCACTATTCGAGTAGGTTGCTAACCTCTCAGACATCAACTGCCGTGGCCAGACGGTGACAGTAGAGCGGGCATCCCTACTACAAAGAGGGCATCCACACAGCTTCACTTAGGCCTCCGTACGGCTCAATGCTAAGAACAAAATAGCAGAGCCCATGCGTACTATGGGCCAGCAGGGATCTCGGGTAGATGTGCACCAAGAACACAACCCCGGAATAGCCTTGTGTGACCCGGAAGGGGCCTCAAAAGTAAGCACGAGGACACATCCCAACCGTTCACTTGGTACTGAAGGAGCCCTGGGATCTGAACACCGAGGACCAAGCCCAACCGCCCAAAGTCTAACTGTCAACTCCCGTCGGTGTGACGATCGGCGAGCCCGTAGACCTGCCACACTATCCTTAACCCAGGATTACGACACCGCGTGTCGACTCACACCACATGCAATTCCACATCACCGTGGCATGGAATGATCCTCGGAGAAAACATGAGGACCAAGCCTAGCAATCCACTCGGCACAGAAGGAGCCCCGGGAAATGAGCACCGAGGACCAAGCCCAACCGTCCGACTTTGACTCATCTCAACGTAATCCCAACTAGTGACGACCAACACCGCACTTACACCCTTCCATAATACTGCCCGTAGGGAGACGACACTATAAGCATTGTAATACTAAATTAAATCCATTAAACAGTTATTCACATGGCCATAGATTATCCTCATACATGTCATTCCAAATGATTTCAACACATTATAAACATGATGCACATTTATATTAATCTACCAATATCTATCAAATCATTTCGTTTAAGTATGCTTCGCTTCACAAGTCAATTTCATGAGATCCAATTATAAAAATTCATCAATTATAGAACTAAGATGATTAACATAAAAGAGTTCACCCAAACCTCAAGTTAATTGCAGCATTGAATCCACCGAATCCAAATTCATGTTATACTAAACCCAGAATTTAAGTGCAGATTAAATCTGGACAACAACTTCTACATGAGATTACTAAAGCTACATGAACCCGGTGAAAACATGTAACCACTCGATGGAAAGATCTTTCCATGGGCTACAACGTTTATGTTCAGACCATAACCCAGATTCAATAGTATCATACTTGAAATCAGCCTTGAAGTCTGCTGCATACAGAACACAATTTCTGCATGCAGGATTTATCGGATGTCATTTTTGTTCAGGCTTTCCCGTGGATACAGACTTTGCCTGAAGTCGTGCAACCATTCGTTGGAAAGTTATTTTCAAGGGCTTCAATTTAGTGTTTAGTTTAAAGCCTAGATCATGCCATATCAAATCTGAAAATGGCATAGAAGATCGCTATGAGCAGAACACAGATTCTACACGCATCTTAAAGCAGAATGAACGACATCAGTTCATCTTCCTCCTCAAGCCGATCTCCCCAAATCACATCAGAAATTCCTCCTCCCTTATTCACCCTCATGAGGCCATGAATCTTCATGAAACCATCCCCCATCTTCACATAGAAAGTTGGAGAGGTTGAAGACACAACTAGCCTTAGAGCACAAGCCCTAGAATGACCTCTTCCTAGAGAAATCACCATCTCGCTAGTCAAGACTCTTTTGAGTCGACATCTCACCTAAATATCTACAGATCTAACACCAAGGGAGAGGGGAGGAAGCTCACCTCATTTCCGGCATTTCTGCCATTTCCGGCCATGGACCTTGTAACTCTTCTCGGCCGCATCTTCTCCTTCACGGCGGCGGCGGATCTTCTCCTCTAGGACTTGTTCCAGCAGCTTTCCCTCTCTACAAAAGTTTCTCTCAGGAAAAGTGGCTGGAATGAGGAGTGAAAACGACTAGGGTTTTCACAACCCTTATAAATGAAAAGTGACATGGGTAGGGACACGCCTGTGTCCTTACCCGTGTCCTGCTCGGGCGAAACGTCGAAGACAGTTTTAGTGTCGGTTCAATACTTGACACGGGTAGGGACACGCCCGTGTCCCTACTCGTGTCCACATGACACAACCGTGTTCTTTGATCATATCCTTCTCTGGACACGCCTCGACGAACTCAATTCGACACACACGGGTAGGGACACGCCCGTGTCTCTACCCGTGTCCTTCTCGGGTACACTTTGTCGATCTCAACTCGACGCACACGGGTAGGGACATGCCCGTGTCTCTAACTGTATCAACTTCACACAGGTAGTGACACGCCTGTATCACTACCCGTGTCCTTCTCTGGACACACTCGAGTCGTTGACTCGAGAGCTGGGCTCACACACACGGGTTGGGACACGCCCGTGTCTCTACTTGTGTCCTATTCTAAACTAATTTATTCCCCTATTTACAAGCGCAACCCAGTTGCCAACACTCCCCTAAGCCCAAGTCAGCTCTCCTGACTCAGAAACGCGCACGAGGGGCCTAATGCAAATCGAGATGTTACACTTTCTGCTTTGTACTCGTATGCACGTGTCACCCCCTTGCTGTGCGAGCTCGCTAGTATAGAACTCGCTGCGAGTGCCCAACCAGATTAATTTTAGACTACGTACATGGTCGCAAACCTAGGGATCTCGCCACCCCGTAGAAGTAGAAGTTGGACCAATCGCCGAGTGGGACCCGCGACCTCCTGGATCGCCTGATAGATCCCTTTCCCTTTAGAAGGTTATTCATGACCTGATTTTCACAAGTAAAATCTTGATGGGGTGGAATTCTGTTAACAAGAACATCTCCAGCTCGTCTTCCTTTGTAGTTGTCGAGATGTCAACTCACCCCTTTGGCATCGCTTTGCTTTGTTCTTTTCTCCCCTTAGTAGTTGTCGAAATCTCGGCACACCACTACCTGATTGTCGAGAGATTGTTGTATCTGACTTTTTGTTTCCCTTATGACTTTTGCCCTCGGACTCTGCCCCAAGTTCACCTTTGAATGCCTCATGTTGACTGACAAGAGCAGCCCGGGAATTGGTTGCAGAGCATCAATGATGTCTATCGAGGACCCCTATCCTGTCAGCTAGATGAGCGACAAACAGTGAGAGAAGCTCGAGACTTAGCTCCAGGGCAACATCAATGTCCACCGAGGACCCCTGCCCTATCAGCTTGGTGAGAGCCTGATAGTGGGAGAAGATCGAGACTTAAGCAGACTCTCTTAAGTGACATCCAACCCTGCCAGATAATGGGAGACTGACAGCAGGATCTTCTTGGGGTCAACAGGTCAAAGCCTCCTCCAAGTGGTCTACCTTCCATGCGGGCTAGTGAGAGCCCGATCAGCTAAACCATCTCGGGGCTAACATGTCGAAGCCTCCTCCAAGATGTCTACCTTCCCTTCCATCTAGTGAGAGTCCGGTCAGCAAAATAATCTCAGGGCTAACATGGTGAAGCCTCCTCCAAGAGGTCTACCTGCCCTGTCGGCTAGTGAGAGCCCAGTCAGCGGAACCATCTCGGGGATAACATGAAAACATCACCGAGTGACTTCCAGCCCTGCTAGCTAGGGGAGCCTGGTCAGCGGGATCTGCTCGGGATCTGGGTAGACACCATCGAGTGACATCCAGCACTGCCAGCTAATGAGAGCCTGGCAGAGGGATCTTCTCGGGGTCAACATGTCGAAGCCTCCTCCAAGAGGTCTACCTGCCCTGCCGGCTAGTGAGATCCCGGTCAGTAGAACCATCTCTGGGCTAACATGGCAAACATCACTGAGTGACTTCTAGCCCTGCCAGCAAGTGGGAGCCTGGTCAGCTATAACGCCCCTGATTTTTTGATGTTTAAATTCCTTTAGTGATGTATTTTTGACGTTATGGAGTTACATTGATGGGTAGTTGACGGGTATCGTTGATGGAGCGCGACTTTTGCTCATTTGGTATCTGAGGTTTTTACCTAAAATATTATTGTGGATAATTTCTAGTGTGTTTTTGAGATTTTCCTTGCGAGCCAGGTTTGTTTTGGAACTCGATGGAGCCTTTTTGGGATAGTTGGTGTTTTGGACATCCGGAAGTTTTTACCCTAGTTTGGTTTGCTGGATTTTGATTTCGACTTCGCCGTTGGATTCATATCATCAATATTTAGCTTCGATGCGAATTTCATAAAAATTCGAGTTGATTGAATTTATCGGTAATTTGGACATTTATAATAATAATAATATATTAAAGTATATATACCCTTACGATATGACGAAAACCATATTCATCGTCTTCTTCCCAAGCCGTCAGACTGTTTCGTGGAAGAGAGAAAACAACGGATATTGCGAGGCTTCAGCCTCTATCTATAGGAGTTCTACAGATCGGAATCGTTGTTGGAGGGTAGATTCGGAAATCTCTCACCGAGATCTACATGTGTGCGGTACGTTTTCCCCATTTTGTGGATTTTTGGAGTTAGGGTTTTTGATCTTGACCCTTGTTTGTCTCGAAAAGTTTTAGGAATCGTTGCCCAGGTATTCATGCGCCAAGATCTTGGAGGAGGAGCGCTTGTGCAGCTGGTTCTTGGGATGTTTGAGGCAAGTGGTGATTTCTTCCCCTTGCTAAGTTATTTGTGATCATTATTTACTCTTCTTTCTTACTTAGAAGGTTGGAGTTGTCTAGGGTTTGGCTAGGTCAAGATCTGCCCGGTAGCGTAGAAGACTGACTGACCTATAAATTTTTCTTTGCCGAGTTTGAGTTTTAGATGGTGTAAAATTCGTTGAATGTGTAGTAGAGCCCGAGTCGTCGATTAATGATTAAATTTGAGTATGCGAGATTTGGTGAGTTTTAGTTAAACTAAGTAAAATTCGTCGTATATGATAGTTAGCTTAAGTTTAAATTTGTCAAATATGGTGGGGTCAGTCTGAGTGAAATTCATCAAGTTTGGGTCTTTAGATTAAGTCAAAATCATCGAATAGTATAGGCGCCGAGTAAAGTCAGATTCATCGAGTAATCTCAACGAATTCGTCGAGTAATTGTCTCAGCGTTGAGTGATTCTGCATTAGTTGAGTTTATGCGTCGACTATGAGCCTTGGCGTTGAGTGAATTTGACTTGGTGTCAAGAGCGTCGAGTGATCTATGAGTGTAAGTCAAATTCATCGAGTAAAGGCTTGGCATTGAGTGATTTGGTTTTGGCGTCAAGTGCGTCGATTTCCGGTGACGCTAAGTCTAATTCGTCGTGTAATCTCGATGAATTTGTCGAGTATTGATATTTTGGCGTTGAGTGCTTTGAGTGTTAATGCCTTTGGCATCGAGTGCACTGAGTGGACTCAGCTAAGTGTCGAGTGAAGGCGTTGAGTGAAGTAAAACCGTGGAGTTAAGTTCATGCATTGAGTGGACTCAGCGAGGCGTCGAGTATACTCGACGAATTTCCATGGACTTGGGACATTTTCTCCGATTCGTCATGTATCAGGTTAACCAACTTTTGGCTAAGTTTAATTCGTCAAGTATACTCGACGAATTAGTGTAACACCCCCATCCGTCGCATGGCATATAACAGAAGGTCCAGCTGGAACCCGACGCCATATACCACAGACAGTCGGAAGGGTTACCAAGTGCATATTCAAACCATCCAATTATGACTACTCGTCCTACACAGAGCATTCTAGCGGAAGTTTTCAAAGTTGAAAGAACCCAAACTTAAATCCATCAATACGAATGTCCACAGCTACAACTACAGGAATGAAACCCCAAATACACAGAAACGGGTACATGGCCTCATGGCCTTACAACAGTTCACTTCATAAAGAGTGTTTTACATACATCAGCACGCAGGCTGTCCACCCATGATAAATGTAAAAACAGCTATTCTACGGCCTTCTAGGGCCAGCACAGCAACATGGGCTCCAGCCCGCTATTTGGCGCTCGGCTCCGCAGCACCTGCAGGCACATAGCACCGCACGGTGGCAAACAAAGCAACGGTCAGCTAAAAGCCGACCAAATTATAACCACCCCGCCACTTTTTCGGGACGGCGGTGCTCTTTCCCTGCATAGCATTAGTCGAATAAAATAATATAGCGCAATTAAACTTCGCCACAGGTGTAGGCTCGCATGGCCAAACACCCCGTGCACTCAGGGCACATTCATGGTGAACCCTGACCCATCAGTGCATTCACCACCACCCCCAGGATGGCAACAACATGTGTGCATTTAGCCTTTCTGACCACCGTCTAAGGCTCCGACACTGCCAGCGGCCTGTCCCCGTCTTCGGGTCTCTCGCACCGAACCACATAGCCTTGGTCCAATTCCACTTGCACGTTGCTCACGGCGCATATACAATTTAAGTCCTATGCGCGGGCCAAGCTTCTTTCGGATCCCAAATTTCCAAAACAATCTCATAACCCAGTTATGATCAAGGCCGGTTCCCAGACCTCCAAGTTAGCAGAACACGTTTCAGCTCAGTTTTCCGGGTGCGCCTTGAAGCTAACCTCTAAGGATCCCTGCTGCAATCTAATGCGTAGAAACCCGAAAAAAAAACCAAAGCACGGAGTCTTCTCCGGCAAAACCACATCAAATGCAACATCACCGATCCAGACAAAACACGTCCGGGTAGGCTTCACACACAATGCCTATGCCCGTACTTACAGTTCCGGGCTCTATATGCAACACAAGGTGGACTATTCACATCAACCCCAAGGAACACCACGCACTCACTGCACACTCGTGGGAGCGGGATTCCCTATGAAAAAAGAAAGAGCTTCAAACGCTCAAGTTGAGAATCGTTACCCTTGAATTCCGTTTTGGCACCATGGAAAAACTACGCGGTTAGAACTCTTCGCAATGACCTTCCCTCCACGGATCCGCTCTCCGATTTCGAAACGGTGCTACGATGCTCCGCCGGCGGCCGAAAACCTCCTTCTTCTTCCTCTTCTCTCTAACACCTTGGAAGGAGAAGCTTTGGAGAGAAAAATGAGGGATTAACCCCCTATTCCCGGCCTTAATAGAGCAGGGTCACGTCTGAGCCGTCGGATCTAAACTAAAGAAAACGAACGGCTCGGATCTGCACAAAATTCTCCAGACCTGTGCCGAACACGGCTCAGCATACGGCCGTGTCCAAGGCCATGTGCCTCGATCCAGGCACGATCGTCGAGCTGAGAAACGCACACGGGCCACGACACGGCCGTGTCATCCGGCCATGTTCCTGGCCATGTCCTTATCGCGATGAAAACGACCAGAGAAATCACCAGCCAGAAATGGCCTTGGACACGCCCGTCTCCTAGGTCGTGTACCCCTAAAAAGCACCAAAACCCTTTTTCGCGATCGACTCGCACACAAATTTCGGGGCGTTACAAATCTCCCCCACTTAAGGAATTTCGTCCCGAAATTAAGCAAAGGTACACAAAAGCTAAATGATACCTGAGCGGAATAACTCGGGTATTCCTCCAACATAGCTTGCTCTCGCTCCCGAGAAAGCTCCTCATGTCCGCAATTATCCCAACAGACTTTAACCATTCGGACCTCCTTGTTGCGGAGTCGTTTGACTGCAACGTCTTCAATTCGTACTGGCCTGACCCTTGTTGTTAACTCATAATCAACCGGTACCTGATTGTCTGCAATGATCTGCGAAGGCTCTTGCACTGCCTTACGCAACACTGATACATGGAACACGTCGTGCAGCCCACTCAACTCCGTCAACAGCTTCAACCTATACGCCGCCTCGCCAACACGCTCCAGGATTTCAAATGGTCCAAGGTATCTCGGACTCAGCTTCTTCAAGCGTCGAACCCGCGATACACCCTTGAACGGCTTGATTTTTAGATACACCATGTCGCCAACCTTGAATTCCACATTCCTATGTTTGGCGTTGTAATACTTTGACTGTCTATCCTGAGCGATCTTCAGTCTTTCCTGAATTGTCCGTATCATTGAAGTGGCATCTTCCACCGCTTGACGTTTATACAACTTCGATCCGCCTGCCTCCAAACAAGACAACGGCGTACGACACTTCCTCCCGTACAAGGCTTCGAAAGGCGCCATTCCAATACTTGCCTGAAAACTGTTGTTGTACGCAAACTCCACCATGTACATGTGATCCTCCCAATGCTTACCAAAATCTAGGACGCACATGCGAAGCATGTCCTCCATAGTCCTGTTGACTCTCTCGGTTTGGCCATCTGTCTGCGGGTGAAAGGCTGTGCTGAACTCTAGCTTAGTACCCAACATACCATGCACCAACCTCCAGTCATTCGACGTGAAGCGTCCATCTCGATCACTAACAATACTGCGGGGCACACCATGCAATCGTACAATATTATCCACGTAGAGTTTGGCTAACTTTTCCACTGGATCTTCCTTTCTGACTGGGATAAAGTGCGACACCTTTGTCAATCTATCTACGACCACCCAAATGGCGTCGTTTCCCTTCTGCGACTTCGGCAAACCGTGCACAAAATCCATAGATATGTCATCAAATTTCCATTCTGGGATAGGAAGGGATTTCAAGAAACCTCCAGGCTTCTGGCATTCTGCCTTCACCAATGCACAAGTACGACACTTGGCCACATAAAGTGCCACATCCTTCTTCAAACCCGGCCAACAGAATAATTTCTTCATGTCTCTATACATTTTCGTGCTTCCCGGGTGGATTGAGTACTTGGTATGATGAGCCTCATACATACTCTCCTCCCAAATATTATCCGCACTAGGAACGCATAGACGACTGTCCTTCCTTAGCAACCCATCTTCAACCACAAACTGGGAATTTGACCCATCCAAAGATTCTTCCAATATCGGCTTCATGCTGCTATCCTGAACCAAAGCCCGCCGAACTTTATCTGCTAGGTCACACTGCACCTCTGTCCAAAACAGTTTCGCCTCGGCACTAGACTGCTTGTCGACACAAGATATCTCCAATGCCTCCAACTCTTGGACCAATCTCTCATCATGTACCGATAACCAGTTGGCTTGTGCGGGATTTTTATGACTCAACGCATCCACCACTACATTTCCCTTCCCAGGCACATAGTGTATCTTGAAGGTGTAGTCCCCTAAGAACTCCATCCACCTCCGCTGCCTCATGTTCAGATCCTTTTGGTCCGACAGGTACTTCAAACTCTTATGATTGGTGTAAATATCAACCTTCACACCGTATAGATAGTGCCTCCAAAGCTTTAGAGCAAATATCACGGCCGCTAACTCTAAGTCGTGGACCGGATAATTCCTCTCGTGAACCTTCAGTTGTCGCGAACCATAAGCTATCACTCTCCCATGATGTAGCAGAACACAGCCAAAACCACTGCCTGAAGCATCACTATAGATCTCGAACCCTTCGGTTCCACTTGGCGAACATAAAATAGGCATCGTGGTCAACCGCCTCTTCAACTCTTCAAAAGACTGTTCGCACTCCGGAGACCACACAAACTTCTGATCCTTTCTTGTCAACGTCGTGAGTGGTAGTGCTATCCGCGAGAAGTTCTCTACGAAGCGCCTGTAGTAGCCAGCAAGCCCCGGAAAACTCCGGACCTCTGTCACTGTAGTCAAAGTAGGCCACTCCCGTATCGCCACTATCTTCGCCGGATCCACCGCTATTCCTTCTCCACTGACGACATGACCAAGGAACGCTATCGAGGATAACCAGAATTCACACTTGGAGAACTTTACATACAACTGACTTTTCCTCAATGTCTCCAACACCATGTGTAAATGCTTGTAGTGATCCTCCTCGCACCGCGAATACACCAGAATATCATCGATGAATACTATCACAAAATGATCCAGGTATTCTCTGAACGTCCTGTTCATCAGATCCATAAACACGGATGGCGCATTCGTCAACCCAAACGGCATGACCGTGAACTCGTAATGCCCAAATCGCGTACTGAATGCTGTCTTTGGGATGTCGCTCTTCCTTATCCTCAACTGATAGTAGCCGGACTTCAAATCTAACTTCGAATATACTGTTGACCCAACCAACTGATCAAACATATCGTCAATCTTGGGAATAGGATATTTGTTCGTCTCCGTAAGCATGTTCAATTCCCGTTAGTCGATACAAAGCCGCAAGCTCCCATCTTTCTTCTTGACAAAGAGAACTGGTGCGCTCCAAGGCGACGAACTTGGACGCACACAACCTTGCTCTAGCAACTCCTACAGTTGCACCTTCAACTCTGTCATTTCTCTTGGGGCTATCCGATAGGGGGAGCGTTACACCGGTTTGGCACCAGGTACCAGCTCTATAGTAAAGTCTATCTCCCGCTGAGGAGGGGCTCCTGGGAGATCATCTGGAAACACATCAGGATACTCGGACATAACTGGGATGTTGTCCAAACTAGGCTTAGGCGTTGAAGTCTGCAATAGGGTGACATACAGTTCTGCCCCAGACCGAACTGCCTTGAACACCTGAAGGGCCGACATCAAAACTTTCCCTGACCCCTTCATGCCCGCAAAAGTAGTCTCCCGATCAGTGTCCAGACACAACTTGACTTCTTTACGGTTGCAATCAATGCATGCACTCTGCTCCGAGAGCCAATACATACCGAAGATTACGTCGAACTCCACCAATGGTAGAACCAACGCCCGCAAATCAAACTCCCGGTCTCCAAACTGAATCTTCACAACGCAAATCTTATCCGCACGCATTGAGCACCCATTAAGCAACAACACATCCAACTTGCTTTCTGCCATCGAGAACGGAACTCCGATGCGCGACATGAATTTTTCGGACAAGAATGAATGTGATGCTCCCGTATCGAAAAGGGCACTCGCCGGAAACCCAAAGATTAACACAAAGCCTAGCACTAACAAACGTAAGCTAACAAATACGAAGGTAACAATTATAAAAGTTAAACCACTGTAATTTAACTCATACCTGTCACGACGTCTGCTTGCTTTATGGCCTCCTGCAGACCAAGGTTGTAGACTCTAGGCTAGGCTGGAGCATGATGGGATGTGGTTGACTCCACCGCCTTCCCCTTCTCCACATAAGTTGCTCCAGGTCACCTCTCGGACTTTGAACGTCCGCTCCAACACTCCCGAGCAAAATTCCCCATCTTCCCGCAGTTGTAGCAAGCTCTGGGGACTCGACTTGTAGTTGCTCCCGACGCATCAGTCGTAGGGGCTGAGTTCGAAGTCCTTCGCTTCTTGTTCCATCTGCGGAAACCTGACTTGTTATTTGGCACCTTGAACTCGGTCTTCCTTTCTCCTGGGTCCTTCCTCTCTTGAACTTTCTTCGCCACCTTCTCCAACGATCGGGCCGAATTGACCAAGGCTAGGAAGCCCTGCGCCTTAGGCCCAGCAAGGAGTAACTGTAAATTGCCGCGAAGACCCTCATAGAATCGGTTGGTCTTCGTCTCTTCTTCTGTAAACATAACACAAGCATAACGACCCAACCGTGTGAACTCATGCAGATATTCGTCCACGCTTCTGGATACCTGAGTCAACCCAAGAAATTGATTCTCCATCTCCAACTTCTGATCAGAGTGTACAAATCTGCCTAGGAACAATCTTGAAAATTCCTCCATCGGCACTTCCGCAAGTTGCCTTCCCACTAGAAGATAAAACTCCAACTCATCCCACCACAACCTCGCTTCACCTTCCAAAAGAAAAGTCACTATGGTGGTCTTCTGACACTCCTCAGTTATTGTGGCCATCAAGTCCCTCTTTATGGAAGAGAGCCAGTCCTCAGCTTGAGTTGGCGTTCCAACCCCATTAAACCTCGAAGGATTAAAGCCCATCACATGCTTCAGCTGCCTCTCCGTAGTTCTCCTCGGCTCTACTAACTCAACTGCTGCGCGCTCCACCAATCTCGGCTCTGCTGCCCCAACCGGTTCTTGCTCATTCACAGGAGGTGCGCGATGCATTTACCCTGCAGGTTGGGCATTTATCATTGCGAACACGGCGTCAGCCACCATCCTGATAGTTTCCGCTGAAGGAGGTGTAGCAGGCACGTCCCTTGGTGCACTACTTTCCGCTGATTGCGGATGCTCTGACTGACCAGCACCACTCCTAGCTACCTATATTAGCAAAGACACACGATTAGACGACAAACAAATTGCTAAAAGCAATCATTGGAACACTAAGGTTCCACAAAATAAGTGTATTTTTTTTGATGTTATAACGATGACGCACATGTGTGCTCACCACCCCTTAAAAGAATTCGACCACGAATTCATTTAAGCGTGACTGTAACCAGAAGTCTGATACCAAATTGTAACACCCCCATCCGTCGCATGGCATATAACAGAAGGTCCAGCTGGAACCCGACGCCATATACCACAGACAGTCGGAAGGGTTACCAAGTGCATATTCAAACCATCCAATTATGACTACTCGTCCTACACAGAGCATTCTAGCGGAAGTTTTCAAAGTTGAAAGAACCCAAACTTAAATCCAACAATACGAATGTCCACAGCTACAACAACAGGAATGAAACCCCAAATACACAGAAACGGGTACATGGCCTTATGGCCTTACAACAGTTCACTTCATAAAGAGTGTTTTACATACATCGGCACGCAGGCCGGCCACACATGATAAATGTAAAAACAGCTATTCTACGGCCTTCTTGGGCCAACACAGCAACATGGGCTCCAGCCCGCTATTTGGCGCTCAGCTCCGCAGCACCTGCAAGCACATACCACCGCACGGTGGCAAACAAAGCAACGGTCAGCTAAAAGCCGACCAAATTATAACGACCCCGCCCCTTTTTCAGGACGGTGGTGCTCTTTCCCTGCATAGCATTAGTCCAATAAAATAATAGAGCGCAATTATATTTTGCCACAGGTGTAGGCTCGTGTAACGCCCTGAAACTCAAAGGAGCGACGGGGGACGTTTTGGGCCATTTTTGGGTTCTGGCTGCAGGCACACGGCCTGGGACACGGGCGTGTCCCAGGGCGTGTCAAGCTTGTGTCGACACTTAGCCGGGAAGTCGACACTTTGCTCTCGACATTGTGTCGAGACTGGGCACACGGCCTGCGACACGGGCGTGTCGCAGGGCATGTCGACTCGTGTCGACACTTAGCCCGCGAAGTCAACACTCTGCGTTCGATGAAATGTCGAGACATGGCACACGGCCTGCGACATGGGCGTGTCACAGGGCGTGTCAGCCCGTGTCGACACTCGTCCCAGGAAGTCGACAATTTGGTCTCGACATTGTGTCGAGACAAGGCACACGGCCTAGGACATGGGCGTGTCCAAGGCCGTGTCATCAGGTCGACGATCTTCGCTCAACGAAGTGTCGAGTGTCGAGACCGTGTACACGGCCTAGGGTCCAGGCATGTTGAGGTGACACGGGCAAGGACACGGGCGTGTCCTAGAACCCGTGCAGTGCTCGGGTTTTTTCGGGGAAAAATGATGGGGGTACACGGCCGGCCACACGACCGTGTCAGGTGGAACACGGCGTGTCAGGTCGAAACACAGGGCGTGTTCGATACCCGTGTATTGTTCCAGGCGATTCGATTTTGATGGCGAATGGGGCACACGGCCCTGGACACGGGCGTGTGCCAGGCCGTGTTCGGTCCAGATTGGGCATTTCAATCCCGAATCAAAGCCGTTCATTTCTTTAATTGATGATCCAACGGCTGGGGGTTATTCCTGAAGGGATATACCCAGGATTGGACTTAGAAACCCTCACTTTTCATAAGTTATTATCTTTCTAAAAGCTTAGAGAGAGAGGAGAGCCAAGGAAGGAAGAAGGAGCTAGATCCGGCCATTCGAGGAGCTTCGAAGCTCCAAATAGCGAGCCGACTCCGGATCCACGAAGGCAAAGCTAGTGCGGGGCTTTTCACCTGCTTACTTTTCCATGGCGCCAAAGAGGAACGCTAGGGTAACGATTCTCTTCTTGAGCATGAGTAGCTCTCCTTATTTGCATAGGAAGCCCGCTCTCACGAGTTTGCGGAGAGATGGAGGCGTTCCTTCGGGTAGATATGTGAAGTCCCCATTGTTTAGAGTCCGTAAGCGAGAACAGGACATAGGCATGATGTGTGAAGCCTACCCGGACATGTTGGTCTGGATCGGTGATGTTGCATTGTATAATGCCGGAGAAGACTCCGTGCTATTGGTTGTTTTTCGGGTTTTCTACACGGTAGATTGCAGCAGGGAGCCTTGGGGATTAACCCAAAGGTGCACCCGGAAAACTGGGCGGATGCGAGATCTTGCCAACTTGGTGGCCTGAGAGCCAACTTGAACATAACCGGGTTATGTGAATTGTGATGGAAATGGGACTCGGTGGAAGTTTGACCCGCGCAAATGGCTTAAATTGTCGTTGCGATGTGAGCACGGGTTAGATGGAACCGTACCCGTTCTATGTCGTTCGGTTAAAGAGACCTAAAAGGCACGTGGCACTTGCTGTTGGCATAGATTAGGGTCTTCGGCGGTCAATGGCTTAAATTGTCGTGACCCAGGCCAGGAAGACAAAATGATCATAGGTTTGGCCGTCAAAGTGGCGGTGGTGAGTCCGAAATGTCTATGGCTTTAATTGACGTGACATCGACCGGTTCACCGAGAATGTGCCCTGAGAGCACGGGGCGTGTGGTCGTGCGTGCCAACGTCTGTGATGAAATGGATATATATATATATATATATATATATATATATATATATGCTTGGAGCGGTTTCTTCCGATCTGAATGCTATTCATAATCGTCTGATCAAACACATCATCTCTCCTTATTTTTTTGTAGGTCTCCTAAGGGTAGTCCTAACTAAACCTATTTAAAAATTATTAAATAAATTCATAGCGCGCCCCCCGAACAATAGAAATATAATCTGCCCGCAAGAACCAGAGCCGGCGGGCCGATTACCAGCCCACTCAAGCCACTAACCCATTAATTTGCTAAGAACCAGTTCTTGCTTTAGGCACTATTCTAAATAGGCGGTGAGCTTATTTTTGATTTCATCGTGTAGGTCCCGCCAATATACCTTTTTTTATTTTATTTAGGCGGATGAAGAGTGGAGTTATTTTATTTAGGTGGATGAACTTAATTTTTTATGTAGGCGGATGAGTTAGCCTCTCTTCATCCACCTATTTTATTTTAGTGGTTTTATTAAAATATGTTAATCCATTAATTAATTTTATAAGAACTGTCATTGGGCCAGAGTTCTCCAGGTCGCCGGTCTGCTACTGTCGCGTTTGGCCATAGGTTGTCATCGTGTGAGCCATAGGCCCGTGCCTGTCACTCGTATTAGTTATCGCATTGCTGTCTGTTGCCTTGTTTTGCCACCGTGCCGTGGTTTGTTGTTTGCAGGTGCTGCTGGACCAAGCGGTCAATAGCGGGCTAAACCCCTTTTTTCGAAGCCGGCCCTCGAAGGCCCAATTGGAAGTGTTTACTGCTTTATTCATGTGTGACCGGCCTGCGTGCCGTGGTTTGTAAAACATGTAATATGAAGTGAACAATTTTTGTAAGGCCTTAAGGCTTATACTGGTGTATCTTGTAACATTCCTATTTTGGTATTAGTGGACATTCATGCTTTAGTGCTGAGTTCTTTATTGCAACTTAAAAACTGCTTCCGCTAGAATGCTCTGTGTAGGACGTTATGATTGGTTGGATGGTTTCCATGAATAACCACCCGGTCTGTCTGTAGTATATGGCGTCGGGCCCCGGCCGGACCTACTGCTATATGCTATGCGACGGATAGAGAGTGTTATAATTTGGTATCAGACTACTGGTTTTGGTCGGGCTTAAGATGAATTCGTGGGCGAATTCTTTTTAAGGGGTGGTGAGCACATTGTGTGTGTCATCGTTATAACAGTACAAGAACCCATGAATGTCCACTTAGGAATGAAAATACACGTGTTTGAGGAACCTACGTGTTCCTATAATTGCTGTTTGCAATTTTATTTGGTCGTGTTGCAAGTTGGAGACCGCGCGGTCTGTTGCTGTTTGGAGACCGGGCGGTCTGGCGGTTTCTCCTAGCCGGTCTGTGTGTCAGGTTGTTGCTGTTTGGTATCCCAGCGGTCAGGCAGCTTGTATCGGACGACTAGGAGACCGAGCGGTCTAGCAGTCTCCTGTGGTGGTTTGATCTCTCTTCCTGCTGGTAGTCGGGCGGTTAGCCGGTTTGTCTAACCGCACGGCTTGTCCGGTTTGTCTTTTGTAAAGCCGCATACCTTGTAAATTTTTAGTCCCACATTGATTATTTGTAATCTCTCTCATCTCCTCCATTCTATAAAAGGGAGGCTTTACCATTGTAATAGATACCTTTTTCAGATAATAAAGTTTCTGTTAAAACCTCTTCCGGTTTGTTTTAGTTCCACTTCCGGCTTGTTTTTGTTCATTTTTAACATGGTATTAGAGGCAACGATCTTTTCCTCCTGATTCATCTTCTTCTTCTGTTCGCGCGGGGTACCTTCTAGCCGCTTGACTTCTTTCCCTCCGCTTGGTTCTTATCTTCCCGCGACCTGTCTTCGCGGCTTGCCTTCTCTTCTGACCGCTGCCCTGTTCGTGCGGCTTGTTTCTCCTTGTTTCTCTTACAGCTCCAGCTTGCTTGTCCCCCCGGCCTCATCTTTAGCCATGCGACTTGTTCTCCTTTGTTCGCGAGACTTTTTCAAGCCGTGCGACTTCTTTCCCTTTGCTTTTCTTCTTGGTAGCGACCTTCCTAGCCGCCGACCTGTTTTCTGTTCGCCCGGCTTGGTGCTCTTTTCTCTTCTTCGCTTCACCGTTCGGCTTCTTCCTCTTCTCGCGGCTTGTTCTTATCGTCGCGGTTTGCTCCTCTCTTGCTTCCATGGCTTTCCCCTCCTCCCGTCTGTCCGCCTCGGTGGTCACCTCTTCTGGTAGTGCTCACGTTGTCACTCACGGGAGATGGTTAATCGACTCTGGTGCAACAAATCATATGACAAGAAATCCTCAATGTTTCTCTCTTCTTGAAACACATTCTCAATTGCCCCCGGTCATTGTTGCGGATGGATCTTCCTCACTGGTCCATGGGACGGGCATGGTTAAAGTCACTCCATCTCTATGCCTGGCTGATACCCTCTATGTGCCCCAGTTTTCGTGCAATTTATTATTGGTTACTTCTTTATGTAAGCAACTACGGTGTTTTGTCTTATTCACCCATACCTCTTGTGCTTTTCAGGATCCGGACTCCCAACAGACGATTGCTACCGGGACTGAGAGTGGTGGCCTCTACTTCCTCGATAATGTCTTTACTCTCTCCACCTTCTCCTCCTCCTCTACAGATCTTCTCCAATGGCATCTTCGTCTTGGACATGCTCCTCCCAGAATTCTATGCCAGCTCCTGCCTCACCTCCATCCTCATCATCCTCCTCTAAACTGTGATGCATGTCAACTTGGCAAACATCACCGCTCATCCTTCCCACCAACACAAAGTCGGGGCTCTGCCCGTCCGTTCAACCTCGTTCACTCTGACATATGGGGTCCCGCTCCTAACCTCACCATCGGTCGGGGTAGTTCCTATTTTGTCACCTTCATTGATGATTTCTCTCGGTGTACGTGGGTGTATCTTCTCAAAGATCGCTCCGAGCTGTTCTCTGTTTGGACATCATTTTATTCTATGGTTAAGACTCAGTTTGATACGTCTATTAAGATCCTTCGTTCTAACAATGCTAAGGAATATCTTAGCCAAGACTTCTCCTCTTTTTGTATCCACCATGGTTTTATTCGTCAAACAAGCTGTGTATATACCTCACAACAAAATGGGGTGGTGGAACGCAAAAACCGTCACCTCCTTGATCTCACTCGCACTATGATGACTCAAATGCATGTTCCTCGCTCCTATTGGGGATATGCTGTCCTCCTCTCCTGCTATCTCATTAATCGCCTTCCCTCCACAGTTCTCCACGGTGCTACCCCCTTCTCCATTCTTTATCTGGATAAGGATCCCTTTCCTCTTCCTCTGCACATCTTTGGGTGCACTGCCTTTGTGCACTCTCCCGCTGCCACCCGTGATAAACTCTCACAACGTGCCACTAAATGTGTCTTTCTAGGGTACTCTCCCACCCAGAAAGGTTATTGTTGCTTTGACCCCGTTACCCGCAAGCAATTTGTCTCTGCAGATGTCACCTTCTTTGCCAATGCATCATACTTCTCTCCCGCTTCCTCCTCTCCTCCTCCTGATCCTACTTTTCATACCAACCCATCCATTCCCTCTGCTCCCACTGATGTTCCGCCATCTCCACCCTCTCCACCATCTTCCCCATCACCATCATCTCCCCCTTCTACTCTGATTTCTCCCTCCACTCCACTGCCATCTCTCTCTACTCCCGGGCCAGCTCTCTCCACCACGGATACTCCGGATACTGAGGCACCTGATGACCTAGATCTCCCGATTGCTCTTCGCAAAG
The DNA here is from genome assembly GCA_039583875.1 of Platanthera guangdongensis. NCBI lineage: Eukaryota > Viridiplantae > Streptophyta > Magnoliopsida > Asparagales > Orchidaceae > Platanthera > Platanthera guangdongensis. The sequence goes on from CM077151.1 coordinate 235,813,333, forward strand.
GGGTTCGGGCATGTACCCAACACCCGCTTGCTGCAGTTGTTTTCTACGATCGTCTTACCCCTTCTCGCCGAGCTTTTGCACTGGCTATCTCAGCTACTGCCACCCCCCGTTCCTACCAGGAGGCCCTTACTATTCCTCATTGGAAAGTTGCCATGGATGAGGAGATTGATACTCTAACTGAACGGTGTACCTGGACCCTTGTTCCTCCTTCTTTTGGCACAGATGTTGTTGGATGTCGATGGGTCTTCGTGGTGAAGTTTCTCCCGGATGGCAGTGTGGATCGTTATAAGGCTCGCCTGGTTGCCAAGGGTTTTACCCGAACTTATGGTATTGATTACTTTGACACTTTCTCTCCAGTGGCTCGACTCAGCACTATTAGGGTTCTTCTCTCTGTGGCTGTCAACAGGGATTGGCCCATCTCGCAGCTAGATGTTAAGAATGCTTTCCTCTATGGTGATCTGCAGGAAGATGTTTACATGGAGCAACCTCCTGGGTATGTTGCTCAGGGGGAGACACGGGTATGCCGGCTAAAGAAGGCTATCTATGGCCTCAAGTAGAGTCCTCGTGCCTGGTTTGACAAGTTCAGTGGCATTGTTGCGGCCATTGGTTTTACAAGAAGCTCAGCAGATGACTCCTTATTTGTTCGGAAAACCGCCTCTGGTCTTGTTGTTCTTGTGGTTTATGTTGATGATATTCTTCTTACTGGCGATGACCAGGATGCGGTATTGATGACCAAGAAACACCTTCGTCAACATCTGGTCACAAAGAATATGAGCTCCCCGAAATACTTTCTGGGGATTGAAATCTCTAGAAAGCCCAACTCCATGATCCTTTCCCAACGGAAGTATGCTCTTGATCTTTTAAAGGAGGCAGGGCTGACTGGTGCTAAACCTGCACGTTGTCCTATGGCTGCTGGAGAAGACAAAACTTGGACAGATGACTCGCCTCTTCTCTCCGATCTTACGAGATACCGTCGTCTGGTGGGCAAGCTCATATATCTCACGGTAACCAGACCCGACATCTCTTATGCTGTTGGCAAGGTGAGCCAGTTCATGCAAGCTCTGAGGGAGTGTCATCTACAATCTGCTCTAAGGATATTAGAGTATATTAAAGCTGCTCCAGGGAAAGGACTCCTATTTCAGAAGAATGGTCACCTAAGGATTGAAGCTTACTCTGATTCAAGCTATGCGGATGACAAATGGGACCGCAAATCGACATCAGGTTTCTGCACGTTTGTTGGAGGCAATCTTGTGAGTTGGAAGAGCAAAAAACAGTCTGTAGTTTCCAGGTCTAGTGCAGAGGCGGAATATCGCAGCATGTCATCGACTACATGTGAGTTGAAGTGGTTGCGGACTCTCATGCTTGACATAGGAGAGGTTTACAACTATCCTCTTCCTATGTTCTGTGACAATAAGGCCGCGATATACATTTCCAAAAATTCGGTCTTTCATGAGAGAACAAAATACATAGAAGTCGACTGTCATTTTATTCGGGAAGAAATATTGAAGAAACAGATTTGCACTCCATTTGTCATTTCCAACAACGAGTTGACAGATGTCTTCACCAAGCCGGTGTCCGCTTCCTTTTTCCACATCTGCGACAAGCTAGACATGATTGATATCTTTGCTCCAGCTTGAGGGGGAGTGTTGCAAGTTGGAGACCGCACGGTCTGTTGCTGTTTGGAGACCGGGCGGTCTGGCGGTTTCTCCTAGCCGGTCTGTGTGCCAGGTTGTTGTTGTTTGGTATCCCAGCGGTCAGGCGGCTTGTCTCAGACGACTAGGAGACTGAGCGGTCTAGCGGTCTCCTGTGGTGGTTTGATCTCTCTTCCTGCTGGTAGTCGGGCGGTTAGCCGGTTTGTCTAACCGCACGACTTGTCCGGTTTGTCTTTTGTAAAGCCACATACCTTGTATATTTTTAGTCCCACATTGATTATTTGTAATCTCTCTCATCTCCTCCATTCTATAAAAGGGAGGCTATACCATTGTAATAGATACCTTTTTCAGATAATAAAGTTTCTGTTAAAACCTCATCTGGTTTGTTTTAGTTCCACTTCCGGCTTGTTTTTGTTCATTTTTACCAGGTCGCTTAACGGTGTTTTGTACCACTATAGGTCACCAGAAGTGGTGTTGGGCCGTCAGAACGCCGAGTTTCTGAGGCTAGTAGTTCACCGAATGTTGCTCCCACAACACCTCTATCGGCTGATAACATACGATTGGTGGCTGAAGCGGTGTTGGCCGTGATAAATGCGCAGCCTGCAGGGCAAACGCAGTAGCCCGCTCCTGCGATGGAGCAGGAACCTCTTCTAGAGGCTGAGCCGAGGAGAGTGGAGCAAGTGGTTGTGGAATCGGTGGTGCCAAGGAGGGCAACTGAGAGGCAGCTTAAGCATGTAATGAGCTTTAACCCTCCGTTATTCTCGAGGTTGGGAACCCCATCTCAGGCTAAAGACTGGCTCTCCAGGGTGAAGAGAGTCATGACAGCAATGGAGACGGGGGAGTGGCAAATGACCACCATCGCTACGTTCCTTCTGGACGGTGAAGCGAGAATGTGGTGGGAAGGATTGGAGCTACACTTACTGAGAGGTAGACAACTTGGTGATGTCTCGATGGAAGAGTTCTCGAGATTGTTCTTGGCTAGATACCTCCCTTCGACGCAGAAGATAGCATTGTAGAATGAGATTCTGAAGTTGGTTCAGGGTGAGAAGAGCGTGGATGAATATCTCCATGAGTTCACTCGTTTGAGTCGATATGCTAGCTCCACCATCGTGGATGAGGAGCGCAAGACTAATCGCTTCTATGAAGGCTTGAGAGATGAGTTGAGATTACTGCTCTCGGGGCCGATGATGCAGGGTTTCTTAACCTTGGTCAATACTGCCCGGTCCTTGGAGAAGGACATGAAGAATGTGCAAGCAAAGAAAAGCTTGGGTGATAGGAAATCTGAATTCAAAGTGACGACTACTTCAAAGTCCGGTTATCGGAGGTCTTTCAAGAAGCATAGGACTTCGGGTCCAACTCCTTCTGGTGCTTCTTGGGCGACTGTGAGTCGGACCCCGGGTGTATGTTTTACATGTGGAAAGACGGGGCACTTTGCCCGTGAATGTTGGAGCGGACGTCCTAAGTCCGAGAGAAGACCGGGAGCTACTTATGAAGAGAAGGGAAAGGCGGTGGAGTCGACTGCATCCCATTATGCTCCGGACCAACCAAGGGTCTATAATCTTGGCGAACAGGAGGCCATCCGACAGGCTAATGTGGTGACAGGTACGATTTAATTTATAGCAAGTCAATTTCTTTAAATACTTGTTATGCACATGTTACCTTACCACTGCTTGTTTAGGATTTGTATTGATTTGTGAAAATCCGGCACGAGCACTCTTCGATACCGGAGCTTCACACTCCATCTTATCCGAAGGATTTATATCACGCATCGGAGTCCCTTCTTCGATGGCGAAGGATAAGTTGGATGTGTTGTTGCCCAATGGGTGTTCGATGCGAGCGGATAGGATCTGCGATGTTAAGATTCGTATTGGGGATCAGGAGTTCGACCTGCGGGCGTCTTTACTTCTGTTGGTGGAGTTCGACGTCATATTTGGCATGGACTGGCTCTCGGAGCAGCAAGACCATATAGATTGCGGTAGCAAGGAAGTCAAGCTGGGAGCAAGTCGTGAAATGACTTTTACGGGCTTAAAGGGGTCGAGCAAGACGTTGATGTCTGCTCTTCAGGTGGTGAAGGCGGTTCGTGACGGTGCAGAACTGTTCTTTATACTAGTGGAGGTTGCAATGTCGAAGCCTGCATTGGATTGTATTTCAGTGGTATCAGAATACCCTGATGTGTTCCCCGCAGATCTTCCTGGAGCCCCGCCTCAATGGGAGATAGATTTTACGATTGAGCTAGTGCTAGGTGCAAAGCCTGTGTCACGATCTCCTTATCGGCTAGCGCCTAAGGAAATGGCGGAGCTGAAATTTCAACTGCAAGAGTTGTTGGAGCAAGGGTATGTGCGCCCGAGTTCTTCTCCTTGGAGCGCACCGGTCCTCTTTGTTAAGAAGAAGGATGGAAGCTTGAGGCTGTGTATTGATTATCGGGAGCTCAACAAGTTGACTGAGAAGAACAAGTACCCAATCCCCCGGATTGATGATCTTTTTGATCAGTTAGTCGGGTCGACGGTGTACTCGAAGTTGGATCTCAAGGCTGGGTACTATCAGCTGTGAATAAGGGAGAGTGATATCCCGAAGACAGCGTTTAGTACGAGATACATGCATTATGAGTTTACGGTCATGCCGTTTGGGTTGACTAATGCGCCGTCAGTGTTCATGGATTTGATGAACAGGACGTTCAGGGAGTACTTGGACCATTTCATGATCGTCTTCATCGACGATATTTTGGTGTACTCGCAAAGTGAGGAAGATCACTTCAAGCATCTTCATTTGGTGTTGGAGACGCTAAGGAGAAATCAGTTGTATGCCAAGTTCTCTAAGTGCGAGTTTTGGCTATCCTCAGTGGCGTTCCTCGGGCATATAGTGAGTGGAGAGGGTATTGCTATGGATTCGGCGAAGATCGTTGCGATATGGGAGTGGCCTGAGCTTGCTACGGTAGCGGAAGTCCAGAGTTTTCTGGGGCTTGCCGACTATTATAGGCGCTTCGTAGAGAACTTCTCGCGGATAGCTTTGCCTCTCACTACTTTGACGAGGAAGGAGCATAAGTTCGTTTGGACGCTAGAGTGCGCAGGAGATTTTGAGGAGTTGAAGTGTCGGTTGACCACGGTGCCTGTGCTAAGTTCTCCATGTGGGACCGAGAGATTTATAGTGATGCTTCGGGCAGCGGTTTGGGTTGCGTGCTACTGCAACACGGAAGTGTAATAGCTTATGGCTCGAGACAGCTAAAAGTGCACGAGAGGAATTATCCGGTCCATGACTTGGAGTTAGCGGCCGTGATTTTTGCCTTGAAGCTGTGGAGACACTCTTTGTACGATGTGAAGATTGATATCTACACCGATCACAAGAGCCTGAAGTATCTTATTGATCAGAAGGATCTGAATATGCGGCAGCGTAGATGGATAGAGTTCCTGGGGGACTATACATTCAAGATCCACAACGTGCCTGGTAAAGGTAATGCGGTTGCGGATGCGTTGAGTCGCTGAGCCCCAGCTCAAGCCAATTGGCTATCGGTGCATGATGAGCGGTTGGTGCGGGAGTTGGAGGCGTTGGAGATTGTTTGTGTGGATAGACAATCAAGTGCTGAAGCAGTTCTGAATTGGACTGAAGTCCAATATGACCTGGCTGATCGTATTCGGCAGGCTTTGGATATGGATGCTCATATGAAGCAGTTCATGGTAGAGGCTCTGGATGGGTCAAATTCCCAATCCGTCGTGGAGGATGGATTACTTTGGAAGGACGGTCGTCTGTGCGTCCCAAGTGTGGGTAATTTGCGGGTGGAGTTGTTGTACGAGACACACCATACCAAGTACTCGATTCATCCGGGGAGCACGAAGATGTACCGTGATGTGAAGACACTATTCTGGTGGCCGGGTTTGAAGAAGGATGTGGCGCTATACGTAGCAAAGTGCCAAACTTGTGCCTTGGTAAAGGCGGAGTGCCAAAAGCCGGGAGGATTTCTTAAGTCCTTGCCTATCCCGGAGTGGAAATTTGACGACATCTCTATGGACTTTGTGCACGGGTTGCCAAGGTCGCAAAAGCGGAACGACGCCATTTGGGTGGTTGTTGATCGATTAACGAAGGTGTCGCATTTTATTCCACATAGGAAGGATGATCCGGTGGAGAAGTTGGCAAAGCTTTATGTGGATAACATAGTACGTCTTCATGGTGTGCCCCGCAGCATCGTGAGTGACCGAGATGGGCGGTTCACGTCCAATGATTGGAGGCTTGTGCAGCAAATGTTGGGAACAAAGCTGAAATTCAGCACAGCCTTCAATCCGCAAATGGATGGGCAGACCGAGAGGGTCAATAGAACCATGGAAGACATGCTCCGCATGTGTGTCTTGGATTTCGGAAAGCAATGGGAAGACCACCTTTATTTGGTGTAGTTCGCATACAACAATAGCTACCAAGCGAGCATTCAGATGACGCCTTTCGTGGCACTATATGGTAGAAAATGTCGCATGCCATTGTCTTGGTTAGAAACGGGTGAGTCAAAGTTGTATAAGCGATCGAACGTGGAGGATGCTACTTCTTTGGGGAGAACCATTCGGGAGAGGTTGCTTATCGCACAGGACAGGCAAGCGAAGTACTATAATGCCAAGCACAGGAACGTGGAGTTCGCTGTGGGCGGTTATGTATACTTAAAGATCAAGCCGTTCAAGGGTGTCTCGCGGGAGCGGCGATTGAAAAAGCTAAGCCCGAGGTACCTTGGGCCGTTTGAAGTTCTAGAGCGAGTCGGTGAAGCGGCCTATCTGTTGAAGCTTTCAGTGGAGCTTAGTCGTTTACATGATGTATTCCATATTTCGGTACTTCGGAAGGCGGTGCAAGAGCCTACGCAAGTGATCGCGGTCGATCAAGTGCCGGTGGATAGTGGGTTGACGACAAAGGTCAAGCCCGTGCGGATTGAGGACTCAGAGGTCAAGCGGCTACGCAATAAAGAGATTAGGATGGTCAAGGTCCGGTGGGACAATTGCGGTCGTGAGGAGCTCTCTTGGGAGCGAGAGCAGACTATGCTTGACGAGTATCCGGAGTTGTTCCGCTCAGGTACAAATTTTGGTTTTGTACATGTCTTTCCTTTAGATAATTTCGTGAACGAAATTCTTTTAAGAGGGGGATAGTTGTAACGCCCTGAAACTCAAAGGAGCGACGGAGGACGTTTTGGGCCAGTTTTCGGTTATGGCTGCAGGCACACGGCCTGGGACACGGGCATGTCCCAGGGCGTGTCAAGCTTTTGTCGACACTCAGCCAGGAAGTCGACACTTTGCTCTCGACATTGTGTCGAGACTGGGCACACGGCCTGCGGCACAGGCGTGTCGTAGGGCGTGTCGACCAGTGTCGACACTTAGCCCGCGAAGTCGACACTCTGCGTTTGACGAAGTGCCGAGACATGGCACACGGCCTGCGACACGGGCGTGTCGCAGGGCGTGTCAGCCCGTGTCGACACTCGTCCCGGGAAGTCGACACTTTGGTCTCGACATTGTGTCGAGACAAGGCACACGGCCTAGGACACGGGCGTGTCCAAGGCCGTGTCATCAGGTCGACGATCTTCGCTCGACGAAGTATCGAGTGTCGAGACCGTGTACATGGCCTGGGGTCCAGGCATGTCGAGGTGACACGGGCAAGGACACGGGCGTGTCCTAGAACCCGTGCAGTGCTCGGGTTGTTTTCGGGGAAAAATGATGGGGGTATACGGCCGGCCACACGGCCGTGTCAGGTGGAACACGGGCATGTCAGGTCGAACACGGGCGTGTTCGATACCCGTTTGTTGTTCCAGGCGATTCAATTTTGATGGCGAATGAGGCACACGGCCCTGGACACGGGCGTGTGCCAGGCCTTGTTCGGTCCAGATTGGGCATTTCAGTCCCGAATCAAAGCTGTTCATTTCTTTAATTGATGATCCAACAGCTGGGGGTTATTCCTGAAGGGATATACCCGGGATTGGACTTAGAAACCCTCACTTTTCATAAGTTATTATCTTTTTAAAAGCTTAGAGAGAGAGGAGAGCCAAGGAAGGAAGAAGGAGCTAGATCCGGCCATTGGAGGAGCTTCGAAGCTCCAAATCGCGAGCCGACTCCGGATCCACGGAGGCAAAGCTAGTGTGGTGCTTTTCATCTGATTACTTTTCCATGGCTCCAAAGAGGAACACTAGGATAACGATTCTCTTCTTGAGCATGAGTAGCTCTCCTTCTTTGCATAGGAAGCCCGCTCTCGCGAGTTTGCGGAGAGATGGAGGCGTTCCTTCGGGTAGATATGTGAAGTCCCCGTTGTTTAGAGTCCGTAAGCAAGAACAGACATAGGCATGATGTGTGAAGTCTACCCGGACATGTTGGTCTGGATCGGTGATGTTGCATTGCATAATGCCGGAGAAGACTCCGTGCTATTGGTTGTTTTTCGGGTTTTCTACACGGTAGATTGCAGCAGGGAGCCTTGGGGATTAACCCAAAGGTGCACCTGAAAAACTGGGCGGATGCGAGATCTTGGCAACTTGGTGGCCTGAGAGCCAACTTGAACATAACCGGGTTATGTGAATTGTGATGGAAATGGGACTCGGTGGAAGTTTGACCCGCGCAAATGGCTTAAATTGTCGTTGCGATGTGAGCACGGGTTAGATGGAACCGTACCCGTTCTATGTCGTTCGGTTAAAGAGACCTAAAGGCACGTGACACTTGCCGTTGGCATAGATTAGGGTCTTCGGCAGTCAATGGCTTAAATTGTCGTGACCCAGCCAGGAAGACAAAATGCTCATAGGTTTGGCCGTCAAAGTGGCGGTGGTGAGTCCGGAATGTCTATGGCTTTAATTGACGTGACATCGACCGGTTCACCGAGAATGTGCCCTGAGAGCATGGGGCGTGTGGCCGTGCGAGCCAACGTCTGTGATGAAATGGATATATATATATATATATATATATATTGCTCGCTTATGCTAATGAAATGCAGGGAAGGAGCACCGCCGTCCCGAGTTGGGGGCGGGATCGTTATAATTTGGTCAGCATTGCTGACCGTTGCCTTGTTTTGTCACCGTGCGGTGGTTTGTTGTTTGCAGGTGCTGCTGGACCAAGCGGTCAATAGCGGGCTAAAGCCCTTTTTGCGAAGCCGGCCCTCGAAGGCCCAATTGGAAGTGTTTACTGCTTTATTCATGTGTGACCGGCCTGCGTGCCGTGGTTTGTAAAACATGTAATATGAAGTGAACAATTTTTGTAAGGCCTTAAGGCTTATACTGGTGTATCTTGTAACATTCCTATTTTGGTATTAGTGGACATTCATGCTTTAGTGGTGGGTTCTTTATTGCAAATTTAAAACTGCTTCCGCTAGAATGCTCTGTGTAGGACGTTGTGATTGGTTGGATGGTTTCCATGTGTAACCACCCGGTCTGTCTGTAGTATATGGCGTCCGGCCCCGGCCGGACCTACTGCTATATGCTATGCGACGGATACGGGGTGTTACAGCTCGCACGGCCAAACACCTCATGCACTCAGGGCACATTCATGGTGAACCATGACCCATCAGTGCATTCACCACCACCCCTAGGATGGAAACAACATGTGAGCATTTAGCCTTTCTGACCACCGTCTAATGCTCCGACTATGCCAACGGCCAGTCACCATCTTCGGGTCTCTCGCACCGAACCACATAGCCTAGGTCCAATTCCACTTGCCCGTTGCTCACGCTGCATATACAATTTAAGTCCTATGCGCGGGCCAAGCTTCTCTCGGATCCCAAATTTCCAAAACAATCTCATAACCCAGTTATGATCAAGGCCGGTTCCCAGACCGCCAAGTTAGCAGAACACGTTTCCGCTTAGTTTTCCGGGTGCACCTTGAAGCTAACCTCCAAGGATCCCTGCTGCAATCTACCGCGTAGAAACCCGAAAAAAAAACCAAAGCACGGAGTCTTCTCCGGCAAAACCACATCAAATGCAACATCACCGATCCATACAAAACACGTCCGGGTAGGCTTCACACACAATGCCTATGCCCGTACTTACGGTTCCGGGCTCTATATGCAACACAAGGGGGACTATTCACATCAACCCCAAGGAACACCACGCACTCACCGCACACTCGCGGGAGCGGGATTCCCTATGCAGAAAGAAAGAGCTTTAAACGCTCAAGTTGAGAATCGTTACCCTTGAAGTCCGTTTTGGCGCCATTGAAAAACTACGTGGTTAGAACTCTTCGCAATGACCTTCCCCCACGGATCCGCTCTCCGATTTCGAAACGGTGTTCCGATGCTCCGTCGGCGGCCGGAAACCTCCTTCTTCTTCCTCTTCTCTCTAACACCTTGGAAGGAGAAGCTTTGGAGAGAAAAATGAGGGATTAACCCCCTATTCCTGGCGTTAATAGAGCAGGGTCACGTCTGAGCCGTCGGATCTAAATTAAAGAAAACGAACGGCTCGGATCTGCACAAAATTCTCCAGACCTGGGCCGAACACGGCTCGGCACACGGCCATGTGCCTCGATCCAGGCACGATCGTCGAACTGAGAAATGCACACGGGCCACGACACTCCCTTGTCTCACCTGACACGCCCGTGTCGGATTCCTCGACACGCCCGTGTTCGTGGGCGTGTCACGCATAACCGCCACGCAACGGACACGACCCAACTTCACACGGGTAGGGACACGGGTTGGCACACGCCCGTGTCGGATGACACGCCCGTGTCATCCGGCCGTGTTCCTGGCCGTGTCCTTCTCGGGATGAAAACGACCAGAAAAATCACCAGCCAGACACGGCCTTGGACACGCCCATGTCCTAGGCCGTGTACCCCTAAAAAGCACCAAAACCCCTTTTTCGCGACCGACTCGCACACAAATTTCGGGGCGTTGCAATCAATATGGACTTAGAATTTTGTTGCCAAATTGGGTTAAATTCGTCGAGTATGGCCTTATGGTGTTTTTTGGGGTCATTCTCCCTTATTTTCATTGGAGTACATCTGTGTTTTTGGGTTGAGGTTTTTGTAGGTTTTGTGGATGTTTGGACTATTTGGGTATGTGGGTGTTAGTGGAATGTACGACTGACACAGTAACCTATTTTGTGAATCTTTGCCCGGGTGGGTTTACCCAGTGTGGGTTTGTGACTGTTGGTACGTTGGGTAGATTCCCACCACCTCGGGTGCCAGGTTTTCCCCAGTTATGGGTATGTCAATAAATGAGACCACCTTTCCTTGGGCCCTTGTGAAGTTTTTTACTATTGGTGTGTTGGGTAGGTTCCCACCCCCACGGGTTCCTGATTTTGTCTGTGTTTATACTCATTCTATGATGAGCTTGCCACTATTATGTATATATACACATACTTATATAAATGTTTTTTATAAATCATAAATCTTTATCGCAGTTCGTGCAGCTTGGGATATCTACCCCTTGTGGGTTTTTTCTTTCTTATTACCATGTGGTTGAGTGTTGATGTTTTCATTTCAGCTATTCCTGTTTGGGTTGGTAACCCTTTGACTCTTTTACTTTCATTTGAAACTGATCTTTCTTTGCCACTTGTATATTCTTGCTGAGGTATTCTTTTCTTTGGAATGCCTCAAGTTTAGAGCATTGGACAGTTGAGCGGCTAGGGTTGGTGGTTGCTGGTTTTCTGCAGTTGTGGCAGTCATCTCTCCCTCACCATTATGAGGTTGTGTTGTTATTTTGTTGTTTAGTTCAAACATACATGTTTTTAGTGGGTTCGTGTTAGGTTCTTGAAGCCCACTAGAGTTTTTATATTGTTAAGTTGTTAGCTGCTTAGTCTCTTCTGGATGACTTGTTAGTTTTACTTGCTCTCTGAGAAAGTTTTATGTTAGGATTGCATGTTAGTTATTTTAAGTACAAAAAAGTATCTTTATGACTATCTCATTCATAGCATTGTTTTAAACCAAAGTCACTATATTTTAACGAACGTAAAAGCTATTTCTGTAACGCCCCGAAACTCAAAAGAGCGACGGGTGACGATCTGTACCAAATTTCGAATTTGGCAGGGGTACACGGCCTGAGACACGGGCGTGTCCCAGGGCGTGTCGGGGTAGTTCAAAGAACTGGCTAAACGTTAAGGCAGAAATCTGCGTTCGACGATCGGGCCAACTTTCTGCGTTCGACGATCGGGTCAACATTCTGGGTTCGACGATCTGGTCAAAATGCTGCGGTCGACGATCGGGCCGCGTGTTCGTCGAACAGGCAATTTTTTGGGTTCGACGATTTGGCCAGAGTTTGTGTTCGACGATTCTGGCAGCGGTCGACGATCTTGGTTCGACGATCGTCGAGCGCGGGGCTTTGTGGCGTGATTAGCTTTGTGGACACGGAATGCCGACACACGAGATTGGCGGGAGTTGACTAATTGTTTTGACATTGACACGGATGTGTCATGCTCCTGTAGGTGTACGATGCGGTGTTTAGCCTCATTCGTCCAGGTCAGACCTAGATCTTATCCGTGGATCTCTTTTTGTGGGATCTGACGGCGGTGGTTATTCCCGAAAGGGTTATACCCGAGAGATGGTTTCAAAACAATTATTTTCCTGCTGTGAGTTCTCTATCTAAATCCTAGAGAGAGGGGAGAGAAAAGGAGGAAGAAGAAACTTAGATCTAGTCGTTGGAGGAGTTTTAGAGCTCCAAATCGCGAGCCGACTTCGGATCTACGAAGGCTAAGGGAGTGCGGTACTTTTCATCCGCGTACATTTCCATGGCGCAAAGGAAGAACGCTAGGGTAACGATTCTCTACTTGAGCATGTGAAGCTCTACTTCTTTTGCATAGGAAGCCCACCCTCGCGAGTTTGCTGTGAGTTTGAGGCATTTCTTCGGGTAGACATGAATAGTCCCCGTTGTGTAGAGTCCGTAAACGAGAACGGACATAGGCATGATGTGTGAAGCCTACCCGGACATGCCAGTCTAGATCGGTGATGTTGCATTGCATAAATCCCGGAGAAGACTCCGTGCGAATGTTTGTTTTTTGGGTTTTCTACGTGGTAGATTGCAACAGGGAGCCTTGGGGATTAACCCTAAGGTCCACCCGGAAAACTGGGCGGATGCGATATCTTGCCAACTTGGTGGACTGAGAGTCAACTTGAACATAACCGGGTTATGTGAAATGTGATGGAAACGAGACTCGGGAGAAGTTTGACCCGTGCATATGGCTTAAATTGTCGTTGCGATGTGAGCACGGGTAAGATGGAATCGTACCCGCTCTATGTCGTTCGGTTAGAGCCGTTGGCATAGATGAGGGTCTTCGACGGTCGATGGCTTAAATTGACGTGACCTATGCCAGGAAGACAAATTGCTCATAGTTTGGTCGTCAAAGTGGCGGTGGTGTGATCAGAATGTCGATGGCTTAAATTGACGTGACATTGGCCGGTTCACAGAGAATGTGCCCTGAGTGCACGGGGTGTGTGGCCGTGTATGCCTACGCCTGTGATGAAATGTATATTTATACACTGCTTGGTTATGCTAATAAGTGCAGGGAAGGAGCATCGCCGCCCCTAATTGGGGGCGATATCGTTATAATTTGGTCAGCATTGCTGACCGTTGCTTTTGTTTGCCACCGCGCGGTGGATTGTGCTTGCAGGTGTTGCTGGACCAAGCGGTCAATAGTGGGCTAAAGCCCAAATTGCGAAGCCAGCCCTCGAAGCCCTAATTGAAGTGTTTACTTGCTTTTGTTCATGTATGACTGACCTGCTTTCCGTGGTATGGAAAACATGTAATAAGAGTAAACCATTTGTAATGCCTTAAGGCCAGTACATGTGTATGTACTTCATTCCTATTTGGCATATTAGTGGATATTAATGCTTATTGCTGGGTTCTTTTAATTGCAACTTTGAAAACTGCTTCCGCTAGAATGCTCTGTGTAGGACGTTATGATTGTTGGATGGTTTCCATTGAGTAACCACTGGTCTGTCTGTGGCATATGGCGTCGGGCCCCGGCCGGACCTACTACTATATGATATGCGACGGATAGGGGGTGTTACAATTTGGTATCAGACTACTGGTTTCGGTCAGGCTTAAAATGAATTCGTGGGCGAATTATTTTTAAGGGGTGGTGAGCACATGTGTGTGCGTCATAGTTATAACAGAAAAAGAACCCATGAATGTCCACTTAAGAATGAAAATACACGTGTTTGGGGAACCTATGTGTTCCTATAATTGCCGTTTGCACTTTTATTTGGCCGCTTAACAGTGTTTTATACCACTATAGGTGACCAGAAGCAGTGCTGGGCCGTCGGAACGTCGAGTTTCTGAGGCTAGCAGTGCACCAAATCATGCTCCTGCAACACCTCCATCGGCTGAGACAATACGTTTGGTGGCCGAAGCAGTGTTGGTCATGATTAATGCGCAGCCTGCAAGGCAAATGCAACAGCCCTCTCCTGCGATGTAGCAGATACCTCTTCCAGAGGTTGAGCTGAGTAGAGTGGAACAGGTGGTCGTGGAACCGTTGGTGCCAAGGAGGGCAACCGAGGGACATCACAAACATGTCATGAGCTTTAATCCTCCGGTATTCTCGGGGTTGGGAACCCCATCTCAAGCTGAAGACTGGATCTCCCGTGTGAAGAGAGTCTTGACAGCGATAGAGATGGAGGAGTGGCAAATGACCACCATTGCTACGTTCCTTCTGGACAGTGAAGCGAGATTGTGGTGGGAAGGATTGGAGCTGCATCTTTTGAGAGGTAGACAACTTACAGAGGTCTCGATGGAGGAGTTCTTGAGACTGTTCTTCGCTAGGTACCTCCCTTCTGCGCAGAGGATAGCGTTGGAGAATGAGTTCCTGAAGTTGGTTCAAGGAGAGAGTAGCGTGGATGAATATCTCCACGAGTTTACTCGATTGAGTCGTTACGCTAGCTCCACCATCGCGGATGAGGAGCGCAAGACGAATCGATTCTACGAAGGGTTGAGAGATGAGTTGAGGCTACTACTCTCGGGGCCGATGACGCAGGGTTTCTTGACCTTGGTCAACATGGCCCGGTCCTTGGAGAAGGACATGAAGAATGTTCAAGCGAAGAAGAGCATTGGTGATAAGAAATCTGAGTTCAAGGTTCCGACTACGTCAAAGTCTGGGCACCGTAAATTCTTTAAGAAGGCTAGGACTTCGGGTCCAGCTCCTTATTCAGGTGCTTCTGGGGCGACTATGAGTCGGACACTGGGTGCATATTTTACTTGTGGGAAGCCGGGGCACTTTTCCAGCGACTGTTGGAGCGGACATCCCAAGTCCGAGAGAAAGCCGGGAGCAACTTATGAAGAGAAGGGCAAGGCGGTGGAGTCAACCGCATCCCATTATGCTCCGGCCCAACCAAGGGTGTACAATCTTGGCCAACAGGAGGCCATCAAACAGGCGGATGTGGTGACAGGTAAAATTTAAATTTGTAGCAAGTTAAGCTTCTTTAAATATTTGCTATGCACATGTTACCTTACCACTGCTTATTTAGGATTTGTTTTGATTTGTGAAAATCCGGCAAGAGCACTCTTTGATACAGGAGCTTCACACTCCTTCTTGTCCGAAGGATTTATATCACGCATCGGAGTACCTTCTTCGATGGCGAAGGACAAGTTGGATGTGTTGTTGCCCAATGGGTGTTCGATGCGCGCGGATAGAATCTGTGCCGTGAAGATTCGAATTGGAAGCCAGGAGTTCCATTTGCAAGCATCGCTATTGTCGCTAGTGGAATTCGATGTTATATTTGGCATCGATTGGCTCTCGGAGCAGCAACCCTATATTGATTGCGGTAATAAGGAAGTCAAGCTGGGAGCAGGTCGTGAGACGACTTTCACGGGCTTGAAGGGGTCGAGCAAGACGTTGATGTCTGCTCTTAAGGTGGTGAAGGCAGTTCGTGCCGGTGCAGAATTGTTCTTTACACTAGTGGAGGTTGCAAAGCCTAAGCCCACATTGGACTGTATTTCAGTGGTATCAGAGTACCCTGATGTGTTCCCTAGCGAACTTCCTGGAGCCCCACCGCAGCGAGAGATAGATTTTATGATAGAGCTCGTTCTAGGTGCAAAGCCTCTATCACGCTCTCCATATCGGCTAGCACCTAAGGAAATGGCGGAGCTGAAGGTTCAACTGCAAGAGTTGTTGGAGCAAGGGTATGTGCGACTAAGTTCTTTGCCTTGTAGCGCGCCGGTCCTCTTTGTTAAGAAGATGGACGGAAGCTTGAGGCTATGTATTGATTATCGGGAGCTCAACAAGTTTACGGAAAAGAACAAGTACCCAATCCCCCGGATTGATGATCTATTCGATCAGTTAGTCGGGTCGACGGTGTACTCAAAGTTAGACCTCAAGTCCGTGTACTATCAGCTGCGAATAAGGGAGAGTGATATCCCGAAGACAGCGTTCAGTACGAGATACAGACATTACGAGTTTACGGTCATGCCGTTTGGGCTGACTAATGCGCCATCAGTGTTCATGGATTTGATGAATAGGACCTTCAGGGAGTACTTGGACCATTTTGTGATCTTCTTCATCGACAATATTGTGGTGTACTCGCAGAGTGAGGAAGATGAAATAACTAGTGCCTAAACACCTAGAGGGGGTGAATAGGTGCACTTAGTCTTTTTAACTTTTAAGGCAGAAACACTGAATTATTAGACCTGTTAATGCAATTCTCTACAGCAATTTAGCACATATAACACAGCAATCACATAATAAATCACACACAGAGTACACACAACTTTTATAGTGGTTCCCCAAGGTCTGGGTACATCCACTTTCCCCTTCGCCTATCTAGTAGTGTACTAGATTCGACCTAACTTCTCCACTACTTCTCAGATCCACAGATCTTACAGCTCAGAACCCAATCATGTTCCTACAACTCAGAGTGATCCCACTCCTACCACTCAGGCATAAAGCCCTACCACTCAGTCTTCACCAAGACCTGCACTCAGCCTTCAACAAAGCCTACACTCAGCCTTAAATAAGGCCTACACTCAGAGAAATGTATCTCCTACACTCAGGCACACAAGCCCTACCACTCAGCCTTTATAAATATAGGCTTACAACTCAGATCCCTTAGGATCCTACATAAAATAAAGAGTACAAAGATTAATAACCACAACTCTGATTGAGAAAGATGAGTTGACTGGCTTCTTGATGAGTTCTTGGAAGAACTTTACAGAGATCAACATCCCTTGGCTTTCTTCAAAGCTTCTTGAATTAGAACACAGTAGGGTTGTATCTCTAGGCAGATGATCTTCAATCAACTACTGACTTGAGAATCAGATCTCAATCTGAAACTTTCTTATCAGCCTGTTTCAATAGCTGTCTTCTTAGAAGGAGCTTTCTCTCTCCAACTTCTTAGATCTTTACTTGAAGGTCTTCTTCTTGTTGTGTTATTTTGCACTCCAATGAATCATACACTTCTGTTGAAGGAATAAGCCTTTATATAAGCTTTCTTCATGGTGACCGGCTGATCCGATTTCTAACGATCTTCTGACAGCTCTGATAGTAGCAGTTGACCGGTTGAAATGGCAGCTGTCAAGTCATCCAGTCACTTCTTGAAATCTTTGTCACTGTCTGAAAGTGTCGAGACAGATAGTCTTTAAGTGTCGACACAAATAGACCAAGTGTTGACACAAGTAGACTAAGTGTCGACAGTAGCATTCATGGTGTCGACACAACTCCTTGTCTTGTAGAAACTGCTTCTCGACACTACTTCTTCAGAATGTGTCGACACTGATCCTGTGTGTCGACACAAGTCCTTCTTCTTCAATACTTAGTTGATTTCTGCTAAGTGTCGACACAACTCCTTTGTGTCGACACATCTTCTTCTGTTGAAACTTGCTAAGTGTCGACACATCTCCTTTGTGTCGACACATGCCTTCTGTGTTGAAACTTTTGCTGAGTGTCGACACATCTCCTTTATGTCGACACTTGTACTTAGACTTTGTTGAAGTTTGCTGAGTGTCGACACAGCCTCCTAGTGTCGACACTTGTACTTGAACTTTGTTGAAGTTTGCTGAGTGTCGACACTGCCTCCTAGTGTCGACACTTTTGATGTCGACAAAGTTCCTCTAGGTGTCGACACTGCTTCTAAGTGTCGACACTGATTCTTTAGACAATTCTTCACTGTGTGTCGACACTGCCTGTATGTGTCGACACTTTCCTTCTGGTGTCGACTCTGCCTTCCTAGTGTCGACACAATTACTCCAAGTGTCAACACTGCTTATCTAGGTGTCGACACAAGCCTTCGTAAGTGTCGACACTTTTCTTTTAGGTGTCGTCACATGGACTTAGAAACTTTTCCTGCAAACCTGCAGTTACTTAACCTGCACAAAGAAACTCAAAGCACATTAAATTCATCTTGATGTATATCATTGAGTAGGGTGAGGCTTCTTCAAATCAGGTACATATATTCCACTATACCCAACAATCTCCCCCTATTTGGAGAAGTCATAAGCCTTAGTCAATGATATACACCATACATAACAAATTCTCAGTATGATGTAAAACAGTAATATATGACAGGAAAAATACTTAAACATGCATGAACAGAACATGTATATACAATAAGCTCAGAACAATTAATGTAATAGATTTAAACCATGACATAATGTTCTTACAAATTCCAACATTTACATTAATCAAACGTTTACATAGAGTTTACTACAAATTACAACTTGTAAACTTAAGAAAATGCTATCCTAAGGCTGCTCTGGTTCCTTGATTACAATCCCCTTCCCAGATTGAATCTTTGCTTGAACTGGAGCTTCAATGTCATCAGCAGCAGCAGGCTTCTTCCCTTTAAGATCCTTCTTTTTCAACTCTTCAGCCTTTATCTTCTGCCTTTCAAAATAATGATCGGGCTTGAGAAAATACTTGCTAGGCTCCTGTGCATTAGGAGGTAGCTTTTCCAGTTTAGCCTTTGATGATTTTTCTTGCTAACAAGTAATAACTCAATGTGATTTCATTCTACATTCTGATACAATTATGCAGATGGACTTAACTAGATTGAATTAGCATTCAGGCAAGCGCACCTATCAATCGTAATATATGAGAAATCTACATCTCGTGTCGTATTCCACAGGGTCGTTTCAACTATTCGTACTCACCGTCCCTTTATTTTCATACCTCTAAACAAAAGTGATATTTAAACTACATTAACCTAACTATGACCAATTGGATGATTCAGTATTGGAGAAATAAAAATGATAACAACATGAAGCTTTTAAATAATTACATGAACAAATCCATTTATCAATTCAATTCTAAGCGATCATGACATGAAAAGAGTGTTACATTTGTGCAATGTAAAGGTTAATTTTTTATCAAAATTCTCTCTCGAGCAATTCCAAATCTAAACCTAAGATAGTAAATTTTCTCTCGAACAATTCACAACACTCAAGTTCGCATTAAACAAAATACCTTTATTACTACATAAATTCATGAATTCTATCTTTAAATTAACATGAATCCTTTTATTCGTGTTCTAATTTTCCAAACAAAATATCTCTCGATCATAAAGTTCAAAATACAAAGGGAATTATCATCACAATATGAACATACCAAAGTCATTGCAAATAACCAATTTCTCAATCTAGCCAATTGCAAATTGTGTAAAACAAATAAGTAATTCAAAGGGATGATTAAACTCTTTGTTTGATTGCATAAACACAAATAGAATACTACAAATATAACATAAACAAGGTGATACATGATTACTAGAATGTTCAAAGAGAAATTCATGCAAATTAAAACATAAATTGAAGATGGATCATCAAGAGAAAGGAAGGATTCAAAGGGTTAATGATTAAATAAAATTACATATGAAATACCCTTCAATCCTCCTTGTCTTGGATGCTCCTCTTCGGCCTCCAGCAGTTCTCCAATGCAGAAATGATCCAAAAGTCCTGAACAAATTTTTCTACAGGAAATTTATAGTTCCCTTGCAAACAGGTCGGACACGGGGTCGCACACGGCCGTGTGCCAGGCCGTGTGGACGGTTCCTAGGCGGTTCCTGGGCGGTTCCCCACGAAAAGGCATGTCTGGTAGTGGGTTGTGTCAGATGACACGGGTATGGACACGGCCGTGTGTGCGGCCGTGTTACTCAGACACGGGTTGATCAGCAGTCGTGTGCAAAAATGACACGGGTATGCACACGGGCGTGTGCCATACCCGTGTGAGGCTCCATTGTCTGTGCCCAAACTCTTCAGCCCCAGGTGCATAGGACACGGGTAGGCACACGGCCGTGTGTCTGGCCGTGTGCACCAAATTTCTGTCCTGTCATCAGCCATGTAGACTCCGTGAACTCCTCTGTTTGCTCCGAAACTTTTAGGTCCATTGGTTGGCATTACCTGCAATAGAAAAATGATAGACTCAGTAAATGGTTTAAAACAAGAACTGACAAGGACTTCTAAATACGCTCTTCTATCTATGATACGACAATTTCTTTGATATTATCATGAAATCAACACCAAAAGGGGCAGGAAATGGTAGACATGATTACAATTATGATAGTAAAAAGCCTATCATAATCGTACTCATGCTGTATAGGTATAACAGATCCTGCCTACTAACAACTCCGGAGCTTTCGCCCCGACCGCTCAACGTGTGGCTGAGTAGATGGTGGATGTAATGGAGGGCGGGGGAAATCAATTTGGATGCCTTAGATCTCTTGGCCTCGTAGGCTCCAGTGTCAAAAGAAATCTGGCGCCATATACCACCGGCCATGTCGCGGTTGGGGAGTTCAAAGTGGAGTTCGGGGTAGGCAGCACTGAAAAGGAACGACTCCTCATACACCCCTAAGTATTGGGTGAATTGGAGCATGGTGAGTGTATAAAATGTGCCACCCACTCGAAATGAAACTATCCCCTCAGGCGCGTGCGGTTCGTCGATGAAATTAGGCCTAAAGCTGGAATAAAATGAAGATAGGAACTCTAAGGTGAGTTCCCTAAAGCCTAATTCCTCTATGGCAAAAAATTGATTCCACCCTGTTACAGAAATCAGCCCCCTGACATCTCCTGCTAGGTTTATCTCGTCAAGTACGCTCCAATCAATCATGCGTATGTCTTGAAATTTTTTGGATTGCAAGCGGTTGAAGCGGGCGGTGTGCGACGCATCTGTGAAAATTAGCAGAGCAGCGGCATCCCGCCTCTCCGTGGAGACTTGTAATTCCGGTCGGCGACGGCGACCTCCACTTCTTCCGGAAGACATAATGTAGACGGGGCGAAATGCGAGTGAAGGGGGACGAGAATTGGAAAAAAAAGTGCCTTGGGGATCAGGCCACGGGATGAGTGATGCTGGGAGAGTGTTTGGAGTGAGCAAGGAAGAAATCCACACGGCCATATTTATACATGTTGAACACGGGTTCGCACACGGGCGTGTGTGAACCCGTGTTAGGGAATCTGCAACCTCGTGGAACACGGGTGCGTCGGTCCGTGTAAAATAATGGAACACGGGTGCGCACACGGTCGTGTGTGCACCCGTGTTAGGGGATCCGATGCCTCGTGAAACATGGGCCTGCCTCGGTCCGTGTGGTCAAACTGACTGGGGACAGCGCGTCAGGTGGACACGGGCGACAACACGACCGTGTGTTGCCCCGTGTCGCAGCTGGTACGGTACACAAACACGGGCAGGTGGGTAAGACGGCCGTGTGGTGAGCCGACACGCCCGTGTTCGGTGTCTCGACACATCGGTCTTGACGATCGTCGAGACCGATGAACACGGCTACGAACACGGGTTGGTGCTAACCCGTGTTGTGCTCGGGATGAAATTGCCCATTTGCGGAATTAATTCCACACGGTTGGGCCTGAGCCTGTGTCGCGTACACGGCTAGCCACACGGCCGTGTGGTGAGCCGTGTGACACTCCAGAAATTTTTTTCATTAAAATTTTGATGGATATTTCTTTTCATTAAAATTTTTTTTCTTTAATTAATTTTTTTTTCATTGCAACTAAATAGATTTATACTAAAACAGGAATACTTAAAAACAACTATTATACTTAAAATTAAATTAGTCAAGACGGAGGCAGGTTTCTAGACGAGGGAAGTCCATAGGTATTTCACCATAATAAGGATTAAGTCGGTGACCATTAACCTTAAAATCTCCCTTCTCTGGGTGAGTTAACTCGACGGTACCGTAGGGAAAGACTTCTTTAACTTTAAAGGGTCCGGACCACTTAGACCTTAACTTCCCTGGGAATAATCGTAATCTGGAATTATAAAGGAGGACTTGGTCACCTTTTTGGAATACCTTGGGTTTACGAAGGTGACGGTCATGAAATAGTTTGGTTTTCTCCTTATAAATCCGGGAGTTCTCATAGGCCATAATTCTCCACTCATCTAATTCGTTAAGTTGAAGTTTACGCTTCTCTCCTATAGAACTAGTGTCAAAATTTAAGGAGCGTATTGCCCAATATGATTTGTGTTCTAAATCTATAGGTAGGTTACAAGATTTACCGTAGACTAATCTAAAGGGGGTGGTCCCTATAGGTGTTTTGTAGGCGGTCCTATAAGCCCATAAATAGTCGTTAAGTTTCCTAGACCACTGCTTTCTATTCCCTTTTATAGATTTTTCTAAGATTCTCTTAAGCTCTCTATTGGAAACTTCAACTTGTCCACTAGTTTGAGGATGATACGGAGTGGCTATCCTATGTGTAACTCCATATTTTTCTAATACTTTGTCTAGTTGTAGATTACAAAAGTGTGAACCCCTATCGCTAATAAGTGCACGTGGTGTGCCAAATCGTGCGAATAAGGATTTCAAAAATCTAATTACAACCCTACTATCATTAGTAGGCAAAGCTTGCGCTTCAACCCACCTTGATACGTAATCTACAGCTACCAAAATATATTTATTCCCAAAAGAAACTGGGAATGGTCCCATAAAATCTATACCCCACACATCGAATACTTCACATTCAAGGATAAATTTTTGAGGCATTTCATGTAATTTAGAAATATTACCTGCTTTTTGGCAAGAATCACATGAAAGTACATACCTTTGGGCATCCCTGAATAGAAGGGGCCAATAAAAACCGGAATCAAGAACCTTTTTAGCGGAGCGATTTGCTCCATAGTGACCACCAGCAGGACCTGAATGACACTGCTCCAAAATCTTCCAACCTTCCTCCGCTGATACACACCTTCTTATAACAGAATCTGCACATATCTGAAAAAGAAAAGGGTCCTCCCAAAAGTAATATTTCAAGTCAGAGAAAAATTTCTTTTTCTGCTGATATGAAAAGTCTTTTGGAAGGACCTTAGCCACAAGATAGTTTGCATAATCTGCAAACCATGGATAATCTAGATGTATATTGGTAGATATGACAAATAATGATTCCTCAGAAAATGTATCAGAAATTTCAGACTCATCTAACATTGATCGTAGTGGGTTTTCTAAACGTGATAGATGATCTGCCGCTAAGTTTTCCGCTCCTCGTTTATCCCTAATTTCTAGATCAAATTCTTGTAGAAGAAGAACCCATCGGATTAAACGAGGCTTTGCTTCCGCTTTGGCTAGCAAATATCTAAGTGCAGAGTGATCCGTATAAACTACCACTTTGGACAATGTTAAATATGGTCTAAATTTATCAAAGGCAAATACCACTGCTAGGAGTTCTTTTTCAGTAATTGTATAATTCTCATGTGCATTATTAAGTGTTTTACTAGCATAATATATTGGGTGAAAATGTTTGTTTCGGCGTTGTCCTAAAACAGACCCTACCGCAAAACTACTAGCGTCACACATGATCTCAAATGGTTGACTAAAGTCAGGTGCGATCATAATAGGAGAATTAATTAATTTTTCTTTTAAGAACTCAAAGGCGTGTAGACACTCTTGTTCAAAAATAAAAGGTGTGTCTTTTTCTAAAAGGCTTGTAAGTGGTTTAGCTATTTTAGAGAAATCTTTAATAAAACGGCGGTAAAATCCCGCGTGTCCTAAGAAACTTCTCACTGCCTTTACGGAGGTTGGTGGTGGCAATTTTTCTATGGTCTCTATTTTTGCTCTATCTACTTGAATTCCTTGGCTTGAAATTTTATGGCCAAGTACTAACCCTTCTTGTACCATGAAATGGCACTTCTCCCAACTAAGCGCTAGGTTCGTCTCCTCACACCTCCTAAGAACTTTCTCTAAATTATTCAAGCACAACTCAAAGGAGTCGCCAAAAACTGAAAAATCATCCATGAACACTTCCATGATATCTTCAACATACTCGTTAAAGATGGCTAGCATGCACCTTTGAAATGTGGCGGGTGCATTACATAACCCGAAAGGCATACGTCTATAGGCAAAGGTACCAAATGGGCAAGTAAATGTTGTTTTCTCTTGGTCTTCTGGTGCTATAGGAATTTGAAAGTATCCAGAAAGTCCATCTAGAAAACAATAATAAAAGTGTCCTGATAAGCGTTCTAATATCTGGTCAATAAAAGGAAGAGGGAAATGGTCTTTCCTAGTGGCATCGTTTAATTTCCTATAGTCTATACAGACACGCCAACCTGTTACTGTTCGCGTTGGAATTAATTCATTTCTATCATTTGCTACTACGGTCAGGCCACCCTTCTTAGGAACTACTTGGACAGGACTAACCCATGAACTATCCGAAATAGGATATATAATACCAGCATCTAATAACTTCACAATCTCAGACTTAACTACCTCTTTCATATTAGGATTTAGCCTACGTTGCGGTTGAATAGATGACTTATAGTTTTCTTCCAAAAGAATTTTATGAGTGCAAAAACTAGGATTAATACCCTTTATATCAGATATTTGCCACGCTATTGCACCTTTACATTTCTTCAATACAGTTATCAATTTTTCTTTTTCAAGTTTGGAAATATTTGAAGATATGATAAATGGGTATGAAGAATTTGTTCCTAAGAATGCATACTCAAGATGATCCGGTAATTTTTTTAATTCTACTATTGGTGGATCCTTAGTATTATTCTTAAGAATTTCATGATCTCCTTCAGTAATTAAACTATATTCCGTTGTTCTATTCATAGCAACACAATTTTTTAGAAAAAATAAATGTTCAATAATGTCATCATTTTTATCATCTTCTAGATAATTATTAGTTATGCAAATTTCTAAAGGATCTTTATAATAAAAATTAGAATTTATAGAAGACATAAAATCATCAATACCATGAGAAAAATAGCAATAATCATCGTTATCTAACGATTGTTTCATAGTTTTGCCAATTTGAAAAGTGACTTCATCTTCTCCTACTCGCAATACTAATTTACCATCAAAAACATCAATAAGTGTTCTAGATGTAGCTAGAAATGGACGACCTAGTATGAGTGGTACTTCGATATTTTCATCCATATCTAAAATAACAAAATCAGCAGGAAATATAAATTTATCTACCTTAACTAATACATCTTCTACTATTCCTCTAGGATACTTAACCGATCGATCTGCTAATTGAATACTCATTCTTGTTGGGCTAAGTTCTCCTAGGCCTAGTTTCAGATATAAATTATAAGACATTAAATTTATACTTGCTCCTAGATCTGCTAAAGCCTTATTTACTTGTAAATCACCGATTAAGCATGGAATTGAAAATGAACCGGGATCCTTAAGTTTTTGTGGCAATTTATTTTGCAAAATAGCAGAACATTCTTCACTTAATGTTACTAATGATAATTCTTCTATTTTCTTTTTATTAGAAATCAAGTCCTTAAGAAATTTTGAATATTTAGGCATTTGAATAATTTCAGAAAAAGGTAAATTAACATGTAATTGCTTAAACATAGATAAAAATTTACCATACTGCGCATCCATGCGCTCCTTGCTATGCTTTGCTGGGTATGGTAATGCTGGTTGGTACTCCATCGGTTGTACATTCATCTCGCTTGGTCCTTCGCCGCTAGACTCCATTTTGGGTGCTTCTTTTGCTGGCCTTGGGTCTTGTAACTCCTTTCCGCTCCTCAATTGAACGGCTTTGGCATGCTCCCTTGGATTTATCTCTGTATTCCCTGGAAGTGTTCCTTGCTGCCTTTCAGAAACCATCCTTGCAAGCTGACCAATTCGATTTTCCAAGTTCCGAATTGAACCCTCTTGATTTCGGAAGGCTACATCGGTAGTTTGCATGAATTTGGTAAGCACATCTTCCAATGTAGGCTTCCTTGGTTCCAAATGTGGTTGTTGTCCAAACATGGGCTTCTTCCCTTGATTTCCTTGTCCTCCCCAAGAGAAATTGGGGTGGTTTCGCCATCCAGGATTATATGTAGAGCTATATGGTTTGTTGGCTTGATTGAAAGGTGGCCTAATATTGTTACCCATATAGTCGACATGCTCTTGAACTTGCGGTTCACATCCAGGCATTCCAGTGCATGAAGGGTCCCATTGTTGAGGTGTCATGTAAGGTGATGCTAAGGCAAGGTTGTCCATCTTTTGGTGAAGTTTCTCCACTTGAATTGCTAAGACGGTGACGGCATCTACTTCATAAATTCCTGCGGGCTTGCTTGGCTTTTGTCTTACGGTAGTCCATTGGTAATTGTTCATTGCCATGTCCTCTATCAACTGCTGAGCCGCTTCAGGTGTCTTGTTGTTCAAAGTTCCTCCACTAGCCGCATCAATCATTTGTTTGGTGGCTGGATTTAGACCATTATAGAAGGTCTGAATCTGAAGCCATGAAGGTAGAGCATGGTGGGGACATCTCCTTAACAACTCCTTGAATCGTTCCCATGTGTCGTACAACGATTCAGACTCCAATTGAATGTACGTAGAGATGTCATTCCTTAACTTCGCAGTCTTTGCAGGTGGAAAATACTTCATCAGAAACTTCTCAACCATCATGTCCCAAGTAGTGATCGACCCTCTAGGTAAGGAATTCAACCACTGCTTCGCCTTATGCCTTAAAGAAAATGGAAACAATCTCAATCGAATGGCGTCGTTGGAAATACCATTGATCTTAAATGTGTCACATATCTCTAAGAATCCGGCCAAGTGGGTGTTAGGATCCTCATCTTGCAAGCCATCATACTGAACATACTGTTGCACCATTTGTATCACACTAGGCTTCAATTCAAAGTTATTGGTAGCTATCGGTGGTCTAACGATGCTCGACCCGGTTCCTTGGAGATTAGGTCTAGCAAAGTCAGACATGGTTTGCTCATTTTGGTTGGCCATGATATCTAAGTTTTCAAGATGATTCTCTCCTTGGTTTACTGTCTCCTCTTCTGATAGTCCGTTTGAAATATCTGTGGTATTAATTCCCACGTCCCTTAAGTTAGTGTTATGGAAAATTCGTTCTGGGTCAGGATGAAATGGTGCTAGCCCAGAATTTTTGCCCCTGGTCATAGACTAACAGACTACAAAAAAAAATATTACGCAATATAATTATTCAAATACTAATTTACAACTATATAAATGAAAATTGGTAGATCAATAAAGATTAGGATTTCAAAATATTGAAAACGATTCCCCGGCAACGGCGCCAAAAACTTGATGATTTTTCTTGCTAACAAGTAATAACTCAATGTGATTTCATTCTACATTCTGATACAATTATGTAGATGGACTTAACTAGATTGAATTAGCATTCAGGCAAGCGCACCTATCAATCGTAATATATGAGAAATCTACATCTCGTGTCGTATTCCACAGGGTCGTTTCAACTATTCGTACTCACCCTCCCTTTATTTTCATACCTCTAAACAAAAGTGATATTTAAACTACATTAACCTAACTATGACCAATTGGATGATTCAGTATTGGAGAAATAAAAATGATAACAACATGTAGCTTTTAAATAATTACATGAACAAATCCATTTATCAATTCAATTCTAAGCGATCATGACATGAAAAGAGTGTTACATTTGTGCAATGTAAAGGTTAATTTTTTATCAAAATTCTCTCTCGAGCAATTCCAAATCTAAACCTAAGATAATAAATTTTCTCTCGAACAATTCACAACACTCAAGTTCGCATTAAACAAAATACCTTTATTACTACATAAATTCATGAATTCTATCTTTAAATTAACATGAATCCTTTTATTCGTGTTCTAATTTTCCAAACAAAATATCTCTCGATCATAAAGTTCGAAATACAAAGGGAATTATCATCACAATATGAACATACCAAAGTCATTACAAATAACCAATTTCTCAATCTAGCCAATTGCAAATTGTGTAAAACAAATAAGTAATTCAAAGGGATGATTAAACTCTTTGTTTGATTACATAAACACAAATAGAATACTACAAATATAACATAAATAAGGTGATACATGATTACTAGAATGTTCAAAGAGAAATTCATGCAAATTAAAACATAAATTGAAGATGGATCATCAAGAGAAAGGAAGGATTCAAAGGGTTAATGATTAAATAAAATTACATATGAAATACCCTTCAATCCTCCTTGTCTTGGATGCTCCTCTTCGGCCTCCAGCAGTTCTCCAATGCAGAAATGATCCAAAAGTCCTGAACAAATTTTTCTACAGGAAATTTATAGTTCCCTTGCAAACAGGTCGGACACGGGGTCGCACACGGCCGTGTGCCAGGCCGTGTGGACGGTTCCTAGGCGGTTCCTGGGCGGTTCCCCACGAAAAGGCGTGTCTGGTAGTGGGCCGTGTCAGATGACACGGGTATGGACACGGCCGTGTGTGCGGCCGTGTTACTCAGACACGGGTTGATCAGCAGTCGTGTGCAAAAATGACACGGGTATGCACACTAGCATGTGCCATACCCGTGTGAGGCTCCATTGTATGCGCCCAAACTCTTCAGCCCCAGGTGCATAGGACACGGGTAGGCACACGGCCGTGTGTCTGGCCGTGTGCACCAAATTTTTGTCCTGTCATCAGCCATGTAGACTCCGTGAACTCCTCTGTTTGCTCCGAAACTTTTAGGTCCATTGGTTGGCATTACCTGCAATAGAAAAATGATAGACTCAGTAAATGGTTTAAAACAAGAACTGACAAGGACTTCTAAATACGCTCTTCTATCTATGATACGACAATTTCTTTGATATTATCATGAAATCAACACCAAAAGGGGCAGGAAATGGTAGACATGATTACAATTATGATAGTAAAAAGCCTATCATAATCGTACTCATCAGCCTTTCTTCTATATTGTACAATGGCCTCTTGCCTATTCTCATGTTTCCTCCACTCCAGGTCAGAATACCACTTGCCTCTATCCAGGACATTGTCCTTAACAGCCTTCCATGTATTCAAGATGATATTACTGGAAGTGGGGCTCCATTGTTCAAAATCAGGCCTTAATTCAGCTTGCGCTCTGAATCTTTTCTTAGATAATTGAGCCTCTTGTTCCTTTAAGAAGGCCTCTTGCTCTTTTAGTATAGCCTCTGGCACAGGCTGAAGAACTTTCTCAATGATAATGTTCTGATTTCCCTCAGGAGGACTATACATAGTCTGTATCTCTTGATGGATCATGTCAAAGTCTAGTGGATGGTATATCACTTGAGCTACTTCAGCCTGCTCTCCTCCAAAGTATGCAGGATTGATTCCAGACTCTGCAACATTGTCATCATCACATAAGGGTGGATATCCAAGGGTGGCTCTAATGGAATTTGAAATCCATTTGGCATGATCAGACCCTGCCTTGACTAATACCCTCTCCCCCTTTATGACTTCTCTTTCGATGTGATCCCTAAGATCATCTTTCTGGAACCTCATCTGGGCATTCAGATAGTTTACTCCATCCTTATAAAAAGGTTTCAACCTTTGGAGCTTGTTAGTGATTAGCTTCTGTGAATCCTGGAGGGCAGAAGTAACAGCAGTGAGACCTTCTTGTAATGCCTGATCAAATTCTGCCTTGGCTGTAGTCAGGGCTACAGTATGGGCAGAAGCAAGATTCGTCATTTCTCTGACTATCACATTATGTGATTCAGTCAAGTTTTCATTCATTCTTATTTGATTTTCTAGAACATATCCTTGCTTCACTGTCATATCACACACTTGTGTTTTGATCTTCTCTTGATGAGTGGCCAGATAGACTACTGCATTTCCTCCCTTATGGAAGCAGTCAGTCATTTCTTTCTTGTTGAGATTCACTTCAAATCTGATAGATTTAATGTCTTGTGCAAGATCAAATTGAAGTGACTTATGCCCTTCATCCATGTACTTTTCTAGAGCTTTTCTTTGCTCATCCAGCTTAATCTGCAAAGCCACCAACAGTGAACTATAATCAGTAGATGGGGCAGGCTGTGGAGAAATTGTCTGTAGGGCTTTCTTATAGTTCTGGCTTCTTCTTTTGAAGACCTGGAACTTCCTCTTCTTGGCTCTAGTAGCCTCTTCATCTTCTGAAGCAGAAGTGCTGACTATGTCCACTCTATCCTTAGGACTAGGAGGTAACTCCTTCTCAGTCCTTTGTGGTTCCTCAGCATCCTTTGGCTTCTCAGTCTCTTTACTTGCAGTTTCTTCTACATTTTCCATATGCTCCCCCTCAATATTTGCTTTCTCCCCCTCAACAGCAGCTATATCTCTCTCAAGATCTGTCTGTACAAGATCAGAGAATAACTCCTCTAAGTTGAATTCCTGTTGTGAATGGGCTGGAGAATCTCTGATCTCATCAACCACTTTATCTGCAATAGATGTGTCCTCCATGACAACATCTTGTGGTTGAGGGTGTATCTGTGTTTGCTGATGAACATTAGGTAATGAATCAGTCAAAACTTCATCCTCAATAGGGAAATCTAATTGATTAATGTCAGTTATTACCTCCAGAATGGTTTGGGTTGCCCTTTCACTCTCTAGTGGAGTTGGCTCTTCCACAAGTAGAGGCTCCCCCTGGAGTGGATCCAAGTGAATTGGGCTTGCTGAGAGTAGCTCCCCCTACCTCTGTGCATCTTCTTATCTTGCTGGAGACTGACCAGCATTTCTTCTCTGTTCATCATCAGAATTAAACACTACTTGCTCTTCAGAGCTGCTGGAGGATTCTTGAGTCACAGTGGTTGTCTTCTTCTTCTTCTTCTGGGTGTGTCCTTTACTGGAGATGGCAGTTCCTTTGTCATCACTTTATCCCACCTAGAGAAAATTCTCAAATCTATTCTCCTCATGTGGTTAATCTTGGAACCTGCAGCCTGATTCATCACCTCAGGAACACTTCCAGCTAGGTATAGACTCAGTATTCTACCCAGATTGGGCTTCTTCATACTTTCTTTTATCTTCTCAAACACAACTGCAGACCAATCAGTATTAAGTTTGAAGATGATCCTTGTCATCAAACTGAATATATAAGCTGAAATTCTGTCATGTCCTCCAGGCTTGCTCAGGATGACCTTGCCAACTATTTCAGATAGAAACTTTCCTTGGATGTTCATTCCTTTTCTATTGAAAACAGATCCAATTTTCATATTTGAATCCAGTCCACACAATATCAATGCCTCTCTAGTCTTAGAAGCAGATACATCTTCTTCCTCCTTTGTTCTTGGTAGTTGAAGTACCTTCCTTAGACTTTTTGGTGTGACCTTGACTTTGTGAAACTTCAGGAGGTATGCTTGATACCACCTGAAGGTGTTAGTTAGATCAGATATACTCTAGAGGGGGGTGAATAGAGTATGTTGGTGATTTTAAAACTTTTACAACTGTTGTTGTATTTTAGGTGTGTGTGCAGGGAAGCAAATACAATAAACCAAGATGCAGCAACTATTTAATCACAACACATTCACAGAGCAAGGCCAGAAAACAAAAAGAAAAGAAAGCAACCAGACGACACAAGAACTTTATAGTGGTTCCCCAAATCTGGGTAGTCCACTCTTCTACCACCCTGGTAGGAATCCACTGCAGGAAGGGGTTGATCAGGTGTCCTGGCACCAATGGGGTTTTGATCAGGTTCCCAAAAACCAAACTCTCAAGTTTTTTGGAGGGAGACTTGCAACCAGAATAATTTGAAGGGAATTAAAACCCTGTACATAGGTGGAGTGAGAGGGTGATGAGGTCTTCTATTTCTCAAGTCAAATGAGAAGACTTGTGGATTGTTGTTTAGCAGCTTTGCTCCCCCTGAGATGTAGAATGAATCAGGAAGAATGTTGTAGCACTGCTTTAGGGTGATATGTCTTCAAAGACGTAGATTTCCTTGTCCAGAGAAAGTCTCCAGGAACTTCTTGTGACTGATATGAATGTATTGTCTTTGAAGTTATCCTGAGTAAAAGCAGATAAAGAAGACTCTTGATATTGATGTAGTGTTCTTCTTCTTCTTATTTTTGATCAGTTTCTCTCTGTGCCAAGAATGAATTCCTTTTTCTGTGTTGTCTGAATCACTGTCTGTCTTTTTTTTGTTGTATATCATTATATTACTAACTCTTTCTTTATATCTCCATGTCTCATAAGAAACATTCGAAATTTGAATATAGAGCAGTAATGGCAGACGGCCTGGAAAGGAAGCAGCAATTAATTATTTCCCCAACTGTTTCTATGGGAAAATGACATGTAATAATCCAGGATTAACTTCGCATTCTAACGGTAGTATTTTGGGAAGAACTGCCATTAAATGTTCAGGAATCAGCGCCATGGAATGAGACGGGAACGGAAGAAGACCTAGTCTGGAATCGTCGACCGAAGAACATAATTCGTCGAACTGAGTTTTGAGTTCGTCGAGCTAAGCCTGAGTTCGTCGACCTAAGCTGAGTTCGTCGAGCTGAGCTGAGTTCGTCGAGCTGAGCTGAGTTCGTCGAGCTGACAGTCTTCATTCGTTGAACAGACAATCTTTAATATCAGACAATCTTTATTCGTTGAGCAGAGAACTAAATTCGTCGAGCTGAGAACTGAAGTCGTCGTCCTGAGAATCTGAGAACTTGAGGTCCAAGTTCATCGAGCTCAGAAAGTAATTCGTCGACCAAAGCTTGAAGTTGGACTTAGAGAAATTCTGAAGTAATCCTGATAAAGCTTGAAGTAGAATCCCGGTGTTCGTCGAACAAAGAACATAGTTCATCGAGCTCAGCACTACGAATTGTCTCACGATCATCGAGCGCAGAACTCCCTTCGTCGAGTTGAGTTTGACGAACGTCGAACTCATTTCACTTAGTCTGGAAAACTGATAGATCTGGAGTTCCTGATGGTCTTGAGGAAGGCTGGTCCATCTGAAGTTGAGATAGAGGATTGTCCTAGACTCTAAGATATAAACTTAACCCAGACTATACATGATGGGTCACATCCTAAGTCAGTGGACCTATCCCAAATCAACTAGGGATCCAACAATCTCCTTCTATTTGGGTGAGGTCACTAACAGAGACTCCAAGCAAAGAACAAAGCAAAATTAAGAAATATATCTGGCAGAGAATTTATAACACATGCATCAAATATATATATACATACAGGCTTTGTTTTAATGCAAGATATAGTCTGAAATAGAAGCAGAAATGAAATAACCACAAAATTACTTCTCTATCTTCTTCTGTTTTAGCTTGTCTTCTGGTGCTTTATATCCTGGCTTTTTGAAAAAGATTTTCCTATTGGGATCTGAAGCTTGATCCTTGGTCATAGTCATGTCAGCTGCCCCTATGATGTTCAGTGAAGTGGCTCTGGGGACAACTGCTTCTGGGTGAAGATGCATGTACTCATCAACATTGAGTAGCTTGTTTCCTTTCCCAAATCTCTTTAGCTCATCTCTCCTGTACTAAGACATAGTAGTTAAACCTGTTGTGTCCTTGCCTTCAGCTTTAGCTTTGTTGATTAGAGATAAGCCAATGAGCTCTTGGAACCTTGTCATTCTGGCTGTGTTGGCTGTTTCTGGATCTTCAGGAGGAGAATAGGGCCTTTCAGCTTCATGTTCCTTATGTTCCTGGTGTTGCTGCTGCTGTTGTTGTTCGTGTTGTCTGCCTGAAGATGGTGGCCTTGGCTGACTACCACCAGAAGATCTCCCTGTTTGTCCCTGATAAGTTTGAATATGGGCAGATCTCTGAGAGCCAGAGCCAGAGGCACCTGTTGCTGGAGGAGGAGGAGGAGGAGGATCCTTTCTGTATCTATGAACTGGGGAAGGAGAGTATCTCCTACTCCTCTTATTCTCTCTTTGCTGGTTCTTTGATAGCCACATCTGTAATGCCCCGAAACTCAAAGGAGCAAAGGGGGACGTTTTGGGCCAGTTTGGGTTCTGGCTGCAGGCACACGACCTGGGACACGGGCCTGTCCCAGGGCGTGTCAAGCCTGTGTCAACACTAATGCGGGAAGTCGACACTTTGGTAGGCACACGACCTGCGACACGGGCGTGTCGCAGGGCGTGTCGACCCGTGTCGACACTTAGCCGCGAAGTCGACACTCTGCTTCGACGAGGTGTCGAGACATGGCACACGGCCTGCGACACGGGCGTGTCGCAGGGCGTGTCAACCCGTGTCGACACTCGTCCCTAGAAGTCGACACTTTGGTCTCGACATGGTGTCGAGACAAGGCACACGGCCTAGGAAACGGGCGTGTCCAAGGCCGTGTCATCAGGTCGACGATCTTCGCTCGACGATGTGTCGAGTGTCGAGACCGTGTACACAGCTTGGAGCCCAGGCGTGTCAAGGTGACACGGGTAGGCACACGGGCATGTCCTAGAACCCGTGCAGTGCTCGGGTTGTTTTCGGGGAAAAACGATGGGGGTATACGGCCAGCCACACGGCCGTGTCATGTGGAACACGGGCGTGTTAGCTCGAACACGGGCGTGTTCGATACCCGTGTGAGGTTCCAGGTGATTCAATTTTGACGGCGAATGAGGCACACGGCCCTAGACACGGGAGTGTGCCAGGCCGTGTTCAGTCCAGATTGGGCATTTCAGTCCCGAATCGAAGCCGTTCGTTTCCTTATTTTGAGATCCAACGGCTGGGGGTTGTTCCTGAAGGGATATACCCGGGATTGGACTTAGAAACCCTCATTTTTCTTAAGTGTTATCTTTCTAAAAACCTTAGAGAGAGAGGAGAGCCAAGGAAGGAAGGAGGAGCTAGATCCCGCCATTGGAGGAGCTTCTGAGCTCCAAATCGCGAGCCGACTCCGGATCCACGGAGGCAAAGCTAGTGCGGTGCTTTTCATCTGATTATTTTTCAATGGCGCCAAAGAGAAATGCTAGGGTAACGATCCTCATCTTGAGCATGAGTAGCTCTCTTTCTTTGCATAGGAAGCCCGCTCTCGCGAGTTTGCAGAGAGTTGGAGGCGTTCCTTCGGGTAGATATGTGAAGTCCCCGTTGTTTAGAGTCCGTAAGCGAGAACGGACATATGCATGATGTGTGAAGCCTACCCGGACATGTTGGTCTGGATCGGTGAGGTTACATTGCATAATGCCGGAGAAGACTCCGTGCTATTGATTGTTTTTTGGGTTTTCTACGCGGTAGATTGCAGCAGGGAGCCTTGGGGATTAACCCAAAGGTGTACCCGAAAAACTGGGCGGATACGAGATCTTGCCAACTTGGTGGCCTGAGAGCCACCTTGAACATAACTGGGTTATGTGAATTGTGATGGAAACGGGACTCG
Source organism: Platanthera guangdongensis (assembly GCA_039583875.1). Taxonomy (NCBI): domain Eukaryota; kingdom Viridiplantae; phylum Streptophyta; class Magnoliopsida; order Asparagales; family Orchidaceae; genus Platanthera; species Platanthera guangdongensis. The sequence continues at coordinate 235,848,296 of CM077151.1, forward strand.
GTGGAAGTTTGACCCGCGCATATGGCTTAAGTTGTCATTGCGGTATGAGCACGGGTTAGATGGAACCGTACCCGCTCTATGTTGTTCGGTTAAAGAGACCTAAAGGCACGTGGCACTTACCGTTGGTATAGATTAGGGTCTTTGGCGGTTGATGGCTTAAATTGTCGTAACCCAGGCCAAGAAGACAAATTGCTCATAGGTTTGGCCGTCTATTGGCGGTGGTGAGTCCGGAATGTTGATGGCTTAAATTGACGTGACATAGACCGGTTCACCGAGAATGTGCCCTGAGAGCACGGGGCGTGTGGCCGTGCGAGCCAACGTCTGTGATGAAATGGCTATATATATATTGCTCGCTTATGCTAATGAAATGCAGGGAAGGAGCATCGCCGCCCCGAGTTGGGGGCGGGATCGTTATAATTTGGTCAGCATTGCTGACTGTTACCTTGTTTTGCCACCGTGCGGTGGTTTGTTGCTTGCAGGTGCAGCTGCACCAAGCGGTCAATAGTGGGCTAAAGCCCGAATGCGAAGCCGGACCTTGAAGGCCTAATTGGAAGTGTTTACTACTTTATTCATGTGTGACCGGCCTGCGTGCCGTGGTTTGTAAAACATGTATTTGAAGTAAAACATTTTGTAAGGCCTTAAGGCTTAATGTTTTGGGTATTTTGTATAACATTCCTATTTTGTATTAGTGGACATTCATGCTTTGATGCTGGGTTCTTTGTTACAACTTTTATAAACTGCTTCCGCTAGAATGCTCTGTGTAGGACGTTGAGATTGGTTGGATGGTTTCCATAAGTAACCACCCGGTCTGTCTGTAGTATATGGCGTCGGGCCCCGGCCGGACCTACTGCTATATGCTATGCGACGGATAGGGGGTGTTACAATTTGGTATCAGACTACTGGTTTTGGTCGGGCTTAAACTGAATTCGTGGGCGAATTCTTTTTAAGGGGCGGTGAGCACATTGTGTGCGTCATCGTTATAATCGTAAAAGAACCCATGAATGTCCACTTAGGAATGAAAATACTCGTGTTTGGGGAACCTGCGTGTTCCTATAATTGCTGTTTGCAATTTATTTGGTCGCTTAACGGTGTTTTGTACCACTATAGGTGACCAGAAGTGGTGTTGGGCCGTTAGAATGCCGAGTTTCTAAGGCTAGTAATGCACCGGATGTTGCTGCTGCAACGCCTCTGTCGGCTGAGAACATACGATTGGTGGCTGAAGCAGTGTTGGCCGTGATAAATGCGCAGCCTCCAAGGCAAACACAGCAGCCCACTCCTGCGATGCAGCGAGAACCTCTGCAAGAGGCTGAGCCGAGGAGAGTGGAGCAAGTGGTTGTGGAACCGGTAGTGCCAAGGAGGGCAATTGAGAGGCAGCTTAAGTATGTAATGAACTTTAACCGTCCGTTATTCTCGGGGTTGGGAACCCCATCTCAGGCTGAAGACTGGCTCTCAAGAGTGAAGAGAGTCATGACAGCAACAGAGACGGAGGAGTGGCAAATGACCACAATCGCTATGTTCCTTCTGGACGGTGAAGTGAGGATGTGGTGGGAAGGATTGGAGCTGCACTTACTGAGAGGTAGGCAACTTGGTGATGTCTCGATGGAGGAGTTCTCGAGATTATTCTTGGCTAGATACCTCCCTTCGACACAGAAGATAGCGTTGGAGAATGAGTTTCTGAAGTTGGTTCAGGGTGAGAGGAGCGTGGATGAATATCTCCATGAGTTCACTCGTTTGAGTCGATATGCTAGCTCCACCATCATGGATGAGGAGCGCAAGACTAATCGCTTCTATGAAGGCTTGAGAGATGAGTTGAGATTACTACTCTCAGGGCCGATGACGCAGGGTTTCTTAACCTTGGTCAATACCTCCCGGTCCTTGGAGAAGGACATGAAGAATGTGCAGGCAAAGAAAAGCTTGGGCGAGAAGAGGTCGGAGTCTAGAGGGCCGAACACCTCAAAATCTGTGTTCCGAAAGTGGAACAAGAAAGCTAGGACTTCGGGTCCAGCTCCATCTGGTGCTTCTGGGGCGACTACGAGTCGGACCCCGGGCACGTGTTTTACTTGTGGAAAGACGGGGCATTTTGCCCGTGACTATTGGAGCCGACATCCTAAGTCCGAGAGAAGGCCGGGAGCTACATATGAAGAGAAGGGAAAGGAGGTGGAGTCGACCGCGTCCCACTATGCTCCGGCCCAACCAAGGGTGTACAATCTTGGCCAACAGGAGGCCATCAAACAAGCTGATGTGGTGACAGGTACGGCTTAATTTATAGCAAGTCAATTTCTTTGAATGCTTGTTATGCACATGTTACCTTACAACTGCTTGTTTAGGATTTGTATTGATTTGTGAAAATCCGGCACGAGCACTCTTCGATACGGGAGCTTCACACTCCTTCTTGTCCGAAGGATTTATATCACGCATCGGAGTCCCTTCTTCGATGGCGAAGGATAAGTTGGAAGTGTTGTTGACCAATGGGTGTTCGATGCGAGCGGATAGGATCTGCGATGTTGAGATTCGTATTGGGGAGCAGGAGTTTGACCTTCGGGCGTCTTTACTTCCGTTGGTGGAGTTCGACGTCATATTTGGCATGGACGGGCTCTCGGAGCAGCAAGCCCATATAGATTGCGGTAGCAAGGAAGTCAAGCTGGGAGCAAGTCGTGAGACGACTTTTACGGGCTTAAAGGGGTCGAGCAAGACGTTGACGTCTGCTCTTCAAGTGGTGAAGGCGGTTCGTGCCGGAGCAGAACTGTTCTTTACACTAGTGGAGGTTTCAAAGCCATAGCCCGTGTTGGATTGCATTTCAGTGGTATCAGAATACTCTGATGTGTTCCCCGCAGATCTTCCTGGAGCCCCGCCTCAACGGGAGATAGATTTTACGATCGAGCTAGTGCCAGGTGCAAAGCCGGTGTCATGATCTCCTTATCAGCTAGCGCCTAAGGAAATGGCGGAGCTGAAAGTTTAACTGCAAGAGTTGTTGGAGCAAGGGTATGTGCGCCCGAGTTCTTCGCCTTGGAGCGCACCAGTCCTCTTTGTTAAGAAGAAGGACGGAAGCTTGAGGCTGTGTATTGATTATCAGGAGCTCAATAAGTTGACTGAGAAAAACAAGTACCCGATCCCCCGGATTGATGATCTATTTGATCAGTTGGTCGGGTCGACGGTGTACTCGAAGTTGGATCTCAAGGCTGGGTACTATCAGTTGCGAATAAGGGAGAGTGATATCCCGAAGACAGCGTTTAGTACGAGATACTGGCATTATGAGTTTACGGTCATGCCGTTTTGGCTGACAAATGCGCCGTCAGTGTTCATGGATTTGATGAACAGGACTTTCAGGGAGTACTTGGACCATTTCGTGATCGTCTTCATCGACGATATTTTGGTGTACTCACAAAGTGAGGAAGATCACTTCAAGCATCTTCATTTGGTGTTGGAGACGCTAAGAAGAAATCAGTTGTATGCCAAGTTCTCGAAGTGCGAGTTTTGGCTATCCTCAGTGGCATTCCTCGGGCATATAGTGAGTGGAGAGGGTATTGCTGTGGATCCGGCGAAGATCGTTGCGATACGGGAGTGGCCTGAGCTTGCTACGATAGAGGAAGTCCGGAGTTTTCTGGGGCTTGCCGGCTATTATAGGCGCTTCGTAGAGAACTTCTCGCGGATAGCTTTACCTCTCACTACTTTGACGAGGAAGGAGGATAAGTTCGTTTGGACGCCGGAGTGCGCGCGAGCTTTTGAGGAGCTAAAGTGTCGGTTGACCACGGCGCCTGTGCTGAGTTCGCCATGTGGGACCGAAGGCTACGAGATTTACAATGATGCTTCGGGCAGCGGTTTGAGTTGCGTGCTACTGCAATACGGAAGTGTAATAGCTTATGGCTCGAGACAGCTAAAAGTGCATGAGAGGAATTATCCGGTCCATGACTTGGAGTTAGCGGCCGTGATTTTTGCCTTGAAGCTGTGGAGACACTATTTGTACGATGTGAAGATTGATATCTACACCGATCACAAGAGCCTGAAGTATCTTATTGATCAGAAGGATCTGAATATGCGGCAGCGTAGATGGATGGAGTTCCTGGGGGACTATACATTCAAGATCCACTACGTGCCTGGCAAAGGGAATGCGGTTGCGGACGCGTTGAGTCGTCGAGCCACAGCTCAAGCTAATTGGATATCGGTGCATGATGAGCGGTTGGTGCGAGAGTTGGAGGCGTTGGAGATTGTTTGTGTGGATAGAAAATCAAGTACTAAAGCAGTTCTGAATTGGACTGAAGTCCAATATGACCTGGCTGATCGTATTCGGCAGGCTTTGGATATGGATGCTCATATGAAGCAATTCATGGTAGAGGCTCTGGATGGATCAAATTCCCAATTCATCGTGGAGGACGGATTACTTTGGAAAGACGGTCGTCTGTGCGTCCCAAGTGTGGGTAATTTACGGGTGGAGTTGTTGTACGAGGCACACCATACCAAGTACTCGATTCACCCGGGGAGCACGAAGATGTACCGTGATGTGAAGAAACTATTTTGGTGGCCGGGTTTGAAGAAGGATGTGGCGCTATACGTAGCAAAGTGCCAAACTTGCGCCTTGGTAAAGGCGGAGTGCCAAAAGCCGGGAGGATTTCTTAAGTCCTTGCCTATTCCGTAGTGGAAATTTGACGACATCTCTATGGACTTTGTGTAAGGTTTGCCAAGGTCGCAAAAGGGGAACGACGCCATTTGGGTGGTTGTCGATCGATTAACGAAGGTGTCGCATTTTATTCCGCATAGGAAGGATGATCCGGTGGAGAAGTTGGCAAAACTTTATGTGGATAACATAGTATGGCTTCATGGTGTGCCCCGCAGCATCGTGAGTGATCGGGATGGGCGGTTCACGTCCAATGATTGGAGACTAGTGCTGCAAATGTTAGGAACAAAGTTGAAATTCAGCACACCCTTCCATCCACAAACAGATGGGCAGACCGAGAGGGTCAAAAGAACCATGGAAGACATGCTTCGCATGTGTGTCTTGGATTTTGGAAAGCAATGGGAGGACCACCTTTATTTGGTGGAGTTCTCATACAACAACAGCTACCAAGCGAGTATTCAAATGGCGCCCTTCGAGGCCCTATATGGTAGAAAATGTCGCACGCCATTGTCTTGGTTAGAAACGGGTGAGTCAAAGCTGTATAATCGATCGGAAGTGGAGGATGCTACTTCTTTGGTGAGAACCATTCGGGAGAAGTTGCTTATCGCTCAGGACTGGCAAGCGAAGTACTATAATGCCAAGCACAGGAACGTGGAGTTCGTTGTGGGTGATTATTTATACTTAAAGATCAAGCCGTTCAAAGGTGTCTCGCGGGTGCGGTAGTTGAAAAAGCTAAGCCCGAGGTACCTTGGACCGTTCGAGGTTTTGGAGCGAGTTGGTGAAGCGGCCTATCGGTTGAAGCTTTCAGTGGAGCTTTGTGGTTTACACGATGTATTCCACATTTCGGTACTTCGGAAGGCGGTGCAAGAGCCTACGCAAGTGATCACGGTTGATCAAGTGCCAGTGGATAGTGGGCTAACGACAAAGGTTAAGCCCGTGCGGATTGAGGACTCGGAGGTCAAGCGGCTACGCAATAAAGAGATCAGGAAGGTCAAGGTCCGGTGGGACAATTGCGGTCGTGAGGAGCTCTCTTGGGAACGAGAGCAGACTATGCTTGACGAGTATCCGGAGTTGTTCCGCTCAGGTACAAATTTTGGTTTTGTACATGTCTTTCCTTTATGTAATTTCGTAGAAGATATTCTTTTAAGAGGGGTAGAGTTGTAACGCCCCGAAACTCAAAGGAGCAAAGGGGGACGTTTTGGGCCAGTTTGGGTTCTGGCTGCAGGCACACGGCCTGGGATAAGGGCGTGTCCCAGGGCGTGTCAAGCCTGTGTCGACACTAAGGCGGGAAGTCGACACTTTGGTGGGCACACGGCCTGCGACACGGGCGTGTCGCAGGGCGTGTCGACCCGTGTCGACACTTAGCCGTGAAGTCGACACTCTGCTTTGACGAGGTGTCGAGACATGGCACACGTCCTGCGACACGGGCGTGTCGCAGGGCGTGTCAACCCGTGTCGACACTCGTCCCGGGAAGTCGACACTTTGGTCTCGACATGGTGTCAAGACAAGGCACACGGCCTAGGACACGGGCGTGTCCAAGGCCGTGTCATCAGGTCGACGATCTTCGCTCGACGAAGTGTCGTGTGTCGAGACCGTGTACAAGGCTTGGAGCCCAGGCGTGTCAAGGTGACACGGGTAAGGACACGGGCGTGTCCTAGAACCCGTGCAGTGCTCGAGATGTTTTCGGGGAAAAACGATGGGGGTACACGGCCGGCCACACGGCCGTGTCATGTGGAACACGGGCATGTCAGCTCGAACACGGGCGTGTTCGATACCCGTGTGAGGTTCTAGGTGATTCAATTTTGACGGCGAATGAGGCACACGGCCCTGGACACTGGAGTGTGCCAGGCCGTGTTCGGTCCAGATTGGGCATTTCAGTCCCGAATCGAAGCCGTTCGTTTCCTTATTTTGAGATCCAACGGCTGGGGGTTGTTCCTGAAGGGATATACCCGGGATTGGAATTAGAAACCCTCATTTTTCTTAAGTGTTATCTTTCTAAAAACCTTAGAGAGAGAGGAGAGCCAAGGAAGGAAGGAGGAGCTAGATCCCGCCATTGGAGGAGCTTCGGAGCTCCAAATCGCGAGCCGACTCCGGATCCACGGAGGCAAAGCTAGTGCGGTGCTTTTCATCCGATTACTTTTCAATGGCGCCAAAGAGAAATGCTAGGGTAACGATCCTCATCTTGAGCATGAGTAGCTCTCTTTATTTGCATAGGAAGCCCGCTCTCGCGAGTTTGCGGAGAGTTGGAGGCATTCCTTCGGGTAGATATGTGAAGTCCCCGTTGTTTAGAGTCCGTAAGCGAGAACGGACATAGGCATGTTGTGTGAAGCCTACCCGGACATGTTGGTCTGGATCGGTGATGTTGCATTGCATAATGCCGGAGAAGACTCCGTGCTATTGATTGTTTTTCGGGTTTTCTACGCGGTAGATTGCAGCAGGGAGCCTTGGGGATTAACCCAAAGGTGAACCCGAAAAACTGGGCGGATACATGATCTTGCCAACTTGGTGTCCTGAGAGCCACCTTGAACATAACTGGGTTATGTGAATTGTGATGGAAACGGGACTCGGTGGAAGTTTGACCCGCGCATATGGCTTAAGTTGTCATTGCGGTATGAGCACGGGTTAGATGGAACCATACCCGCTCTATGTCATTCGGTTAAAGAGACCTAAAGGCACGTGGCACTTACCGTTGGCATAGATTAGGGTCTTTGGCGGTTGATGGCTTAAATTGTCGTAACCCAGGCCAAGAAGACAAATTGCTTATAGGTTTGGCCGTCTGTTGGCGGTGGTGAGTCCAGAATGTTGATGGCGTAAATTGACGTGATATAGACCGGTTCACCGAGAATGTGCCCTGAGAGCACGGGGCGTGTGGCCATGCCAGCCAACGTCTGTGATGAAATGGCTATATATATATTGCTCGCTTATGCTAATGAAATGCAGGGAAGGAGCATCGCCGCCCCGAGTTGGGGGCGGGATCATTATAATTTGGTCAGCATTACTGGCCGTTGCCTTGTTTTGCCACCGTGCGGTGGTTTGTTGCTTGCAGGTGCAGCTGGACCAAGCGGTCAATAGTGGGCTAAAGCCCGAATGCGAAGCCGGCCCTTGAAGGCCTAATTGGAAGTGTTTACTGCTTTATTCATGTGTGACCGGCTTGCGTGCCGTAGTTTGTAAAACATGTATTTGAAGTAAACATTTTGTAAGGCCTTAAAGCTTAATGTTTTGGGTATTTTGTATAACATTCCTATTTTGTATTAGTGGACATTCATGCTTTGATGCTGGGTTCTTTGTTACAACTTTTATAAACTGCTTCCGCTAGAATGCTCTGTGTGGGACGTTGAGATTGGTTGGATGGTTTCCATAAGTAACCACCCGGTCTGTCTGTAGTATATGGCGTCGGGCCCCGGCCGGACCTACTGCTATATATGCTATGCGACAGATAGGGGGTGTTACAACATCCATGCATGCATCCCTTTGTAAGGAGCAACATTATGCAGAATATAGTATGGAGTGTCTGCAGTGGGATTAGGCTTGGGAGCAGGAGGAGGATGAGCCTTCCTTTTCTTAGAAAGCAACTTCTTTTTTCTTTTTAGCAGCCTCCTCATCTGATACATCATCATCATCATCATCATTAGAACCTGAACTCTGAGGATTGTCATACAGAGCATTCAACTTCCTCAGACTGTCATCAGAAATGATAAGAGGTTTTTCTTGAGGGGGGATAGAGTGTTCAACAGCAGTAGAGACAGAGCTTTCAGCTGCTGCCTTGTTCTCTTCTTCAATGTCTGCCAGAATGAGCTCATCCATATCTGGCATGGGAGAATCATCCATGACAAAATCTGGGACAGAGCAGATTTCTGGAATAGACACAGGAATTGGAACAGCAGTAGGAGCAGCAAAGGTATCACATAGTTGCTTGGCAACTGCTGGACTAGCTGGAGAGGTATACTGGACAATAGCCAAATATGGCTTAGCAACCTCTGCTGAAGGAAACTTCATATATACAGAATCAAAGGTGTGAAGTATCTCAGATAAATTAACTGTGGGATTTATAAGGAAATCACCAGCAGGTGTTATTGTATCTACTGACTCATCAAAGCTAATGTCAGTGTCCATAAATTGAATAAAATCAGTTGATGTATCTGTAACTGCAACTGCATTATCAAGCACTGTATCAACTATATCTGCAGTATCAACTGTATTGTCAAGAATTGTATCAACCACCGCAGCTGCTGCACCAGCTTCATTATGGAGCATCTCCCCCTGCCTGGGTTCAGGAGAACCTGGAGCCAGGCCCCTGAATGAAGAGGGGGCAACAGAAAGGGATGTGATTTGTGCAGATAAAGAATTAATGGAATTCACCAGAGGTGTAATGGCCTCTGTGATGAGTGATTGAATGAGAGGATTCAGAAGAGAGATGATGGAGGGAATGGTGGAAGAGTCCAGAAGTGGAGAAAGAATGGTGGAGGGGATAGAAGCAGAGGAGGGAGGAAGAATAGGTGGAGGGGATAATGGAGGGAGAACATTTTGTTGTTCAGTGGGTATGGTGTAGGATGGAATAGAGGATAGGTGTGGGAGAAGAGGTGATTGAGGAGGTGAGGGAATATGTGTTGCAGTGGGGGAAACTGGAGGTGTAGGGATATGTGCAAGATCAAGCAGTGGAGATTGATGTTGAGGTTGAGTCAATTGAGGTGCAGGAGGAGTGGGAAGAGATTTGGCAGGCAGAATGGCCTCTTCAATGTCAGGGTGGGGAGTGACCTTGACGGTCCTTGTGCTCTCAGAAGCGTTGATGGAGGAGGAGGAACCCTTGGAGGGTGTGGGGATTGTCCTCTCCCATCTGCCAAACAAGGCGCAGGTGAGGCGCTTGCTGACATTGATGAATGTGGTCGGGGAGACCAAACATTCACTGGCCTTTTCCTGGAGGAAAATCCTCAGGATTCTGCCGTAGCAGACTTCCTTCTTGCTTGTTTTCTTCTTGATTAGGTCAAAGAAGACCATGCCCCAATCGACCTATCATTTGTTGAGCACTGCGCACATAATCAGGAATTGATGGCGAGTGATATAGTCATGTGCCGAGTGCTTGCCCATCAGAATTTTTCCTACAATGTCAGTCAAAAATTGATAGGCGGCAGACAGTTACTTCTTCAGAAGCTTATTAGGGTTGCTGTCGGAGAAACCCATTACCTTCAACATATCAGAATATTCTTCAGCGTCCATTTCCAAGTTGTCTTCACCATTGACCAGTCCAAAAATTTCAGAAAGTACTGCTGGAGATAGGGAAATGGCAGTGTTTCCAATATGTCCTGTCAGATCTCCATCTTCAGAAACGGTTGCAGTGTACACCCATTCTCTTATCTCGGTTGAGTGTAGCTTGATGCTGCGAGTCATGAAATCCTTGAGATGCAATTCTTCAAGTAATTCCAGGATATAAAGAAAGATTGGTTCTAAATGTTGGAAAGACTCAAAATCCATGGATAATGCTGCATCAAACTTCATCGCCCCAAGTGCTCCTAGAGGAATCGCCATTGATGACCTGCAAAGAAAATCACAGAGAAAACGACGATCAAGAGCAAAGGTACTGAAAGCGCGGGACGGAGGTCGAAGAAAACCTAGATATAAGATTTTCGGAATATGAATCGACAAGCTCCGTTCCACGAAAAGAGACAGTTCTTCGAACTGAGTTCGACAAAATAAGTTAGAGGTGAGTAGTTCGTCGAACTCATTTAGAAGAATTGAAAACAGTTCGTCGAACTCCGTTCGACGAAATGGTTTCTGAAGCAAGGTTCGTCGATCTCCGGTCGACGAAAATTGTTTCCACACAGAGAATTCGTCGATCTCCGTTCGACGAGAATCTCTCAAACTTTCCCTAATTCGTCGAACTACGTTCGACGAACTCTGGAAAATTCGTCGAATGCAGACAGAAATTAATTTAACTCTTCTCCATTAATCATTCCCAGTTGATTTATAAAAAACAGATGGGTTTTCTCATCTAAAGGTTTGGTGAAAATATCTGCTCTTTGTAAATCAGTAGGAATATGAATCAAGTTAATCTTCATTTTGTCTACATTATCTCTAATGAAATGATGTCTTATTTCAATATGTTTAGTCCTAGAATGATGAACTAGATTCTGAGCTATAGCAATAGCACTTGTATTTTCACAAAATAAGGTTGAATTATTTACGTTGATACCATAATCTAGGAGCTGGTTTTGTATCCATAGCATCTGTGAACAGCAGCTGCCAGCAGCCATATACTGTGCCTCAGCAGTTGATGTAGACACATATGTCTGCTTTTTGCAAAACCAAGAGACAAGTCTCATACCCAGGAACTGGCAAGTTCCAAAGGTACTTTTCCTGTCCACTGTACATCCAGCATAGTCAGCATCTGAGTATCCAGTTAACTCAAATTCTGACTCTGCAGGATACCAGAGTCCTAAACTAGGACAACTCTTTATATATCTCAAAATCCTTTTTAGAAAAATAAGATGAGATTCTTTAGGATTCACTTGGAATCTATCACAAAGGCATGTGGCAAACATTATGTCAGGCCTGCTAGCTGTTAAGTATAATAGGGATCCAACAATGGCCCTATAATGTTTCTGATCTACAGGTTTCCCTGCTGCATCAGAATCCACAACAGCATTGGTAGCCATAGGTGTTTTCATTCCTGAAGCATCACCCATCCCAAACTTTTTAATAAGCTCTTTAGCATACTTAGATTGGGAGAGGAAGATACCATCAGGGAGCTGCTTCACTTGGAGACCAAGGAAGTAGGAAAGCTCACCCATGCTACTCATCTCAAATTTAGAATGCATGAGGTCAGCAAACCTCTTGCACAATTTGGGATCAGTAGACCCAAAAATAATGTCATCCACATATATTTGTATCAATAAGATTTGGTCCTTATGATGTCTAGTGAAAAGAGTTTTATCTATGGTTCCTCTTGTAAATTTATGCTCTAAGAGAAAGCTAGCTAGGGTCTCATACCAAGCTCTTGGTGCTTGCTTTAAACCATAGAGAGCTTTATGCAATTTTGTAAACATAAGAGGGTTGAGTTAGAGAGATAAAACCTGTAGGTTGTTCTACATAAACCTCTTCTTGAAGTACACAATTCAGAAAGGCACTCTTAACATCCATCTGGAATACTTTGAAATTTTTGTAGGATGCATAGGCTAGGAATATTCTAATGGCCTCCAACCTTGCAACAGGGGCAAAGGTTTGGTCATAGTCTATTCCTTCCTCTTGCCTATAGCCTTGAGCAACAAGTCTAGCCTTGTTTCTTACTATGTTCCCTTGTGCATCCAATTTGTTCCTATAGACCCATTTGGTTCCAATAACTGGGTAGTTATGGGGTCTTGGAACCAAATCCCAAACTCTACATCTCTCAAATTAATTCCTCTTGCATTGCAAGAATCCAGTGGGGATCTTGCTCAGCTTCATGGATGGTGAGAGGTTCAATTTGAGAGAGAAAACAGGCATGCATCAAGTCTTGATTGAGCTGATGTCTTGTCTGTACACCAACTGAAATGTCTCCAATCACTTGAGATCTGGGGTGATCTCTAAGTGTGATAAGATCAGTTGGTGGAGTTGGTTGAGTAACAACTTCTGTAAATAATTCCTCTTGAGGAATGGTACCGGCTCTTGATGGATGTTAAGTTACTTCCTCTTGGACTTCTTCTTCACTATCTTCAGCAGCCTGTGGAGTGGGATGAGTTGGAACCTCTTGGGTAAGGTTTAGTCCATCCATAGACTCACACAGTGGTGAAACCTGCAAAAGACTATTGGTAGAAATGTCTTTCTCCTTATAAGACATGCTAGCTTCATCAAAAGACACATGGACAGATTCTTCAATTTTAAGGGATGATTTGTTGAAAACCCTATAGGCCTTGCTTACTTGGGAATATCCTAGAAAAATCCCTTCTTCAGCCTTAGCCTCAAATTTTCTAATGTATCTTTTGTTATTAGTGTGGATGTAACATATGCAACCAAAAACTTTAAAGTAAGTGATTTTAGGTTTCTTTTCTTTAAGTAATTCATAGGGGGTCTTATGTTTTAGTTTATCTATAAGACATCTGTTCAGGACATAGTTAGCTGTGTTTACAGCTTCTGCCCAAAAGGATAGAGGCATGTAAGCATCTGCTGACAATGTACCTCCAGCTTCAATGAGTGTCCTATTTTTTCTTTTCAGCAACCCCATTTTGTTGGGGAGTTCTAGGAGCTGAGAAGCACTGCCTGATACCTTCCTTCTCACAGAACTCATGCATAAGAAAAGACTCAAACTCTGTGCCATGATCACTTATGATCAATGCAACATGAGTAGAGAACTCAATCTGTATGGTCCTGAGAAAATCTGTAAGAACTTTGAATGTATCTGACTTAGCTCTCAGAAAGGCTACCCAACTAAATCTGGAGAAATCATCAACAATGACTAAGGTGTAAGACTTCCCTCCTAGGCTTTGTACTGCAATGGGTCCAAAAAGATCCACATGAAGCAGATACAATATCCTAGGTGAATCACTTTTATTAATGGATTTGAAACTAGTTTTAGTTTGCTTGCCTAGTTGACAAGCCCTGCATATGCTTTCCTTCTTGTAGGGACCAGAAGGTAAACCTCTAACAAGTTTGTCTTTAGATAACCTAGATATGTTCTTAAGGTTTACATGTCCTAGCCTTTTGTGCCATAACTCATTTTGGTTACTAGTGATATTGAGTAAACAAATATCAGTTGTGGCAGAAATGAAATCTACTAAATATATGTTTCCTTGTCTAAGTCTAATTAAAACAGTTTGGTTTTTATCAGTTATAATAGAGCAAGAGGTAGAGTTGAAATGTACCTGATAACCTTCATCACATAATTGACTTATGGATATAAGGTTATGTTTAAGTCCTCTTACATATGTCACCTTTTTGAAGGTCACTACTCCAATGCTTACTCTTCCATATCCTTCTGACTAACCACTCTTTTAGTCTCCAAATATCACCTTTGGTCCTAGCTTGGACTTATAGCTGGAGAGATTTGCTATGCTGCCAGTCATGCGCTTGGAGCAGCCACTGTCCAGGTACCAGGTCTGACTTAACCTTAGACAGCTCTTCACTTGTACCTGCATTAAAAAATGAAGCTCAAATGTTCTTGACCCAGGTTACCTTGGGTCCTTGGTTTGGCTGAAAATTAAAACTAGAAATGACTGATAAGACAGGTTGAGACTTATACCCTAGAGGGTGATATCTCCTAGGTGGGATTATCCAATCAGCTACTGGATTAAATGTCTTGTTAGCTGCTTTAAAATTTCTATAGGAGAAATGATTTATATTTGGTCGTTCTGGGATCGACGAATTAGTGTGAGTTCGTCGACCAGAGTTCGACGAATGGGGATGAGATCGTCGACCTCCACTCAGAGAATGACCATGGTCATTTTCTGCGTCCCACGTTCGTCGACCTATGCTCGACGAACCATACACAGTTCGTAGATCGCAGTTGGACGAATAATTATTTCTGAAGTTTGCGTTCAGCGTTCGTCGATCGGGGTTCGACGAACTTGCAGGATTTCGTCGATCTGAGTTCGACGAATTCTGCTGAACTTGGTTTTTAACAGCTTTCTTCTGTTTTCTATTTCTATTGTCTAGGGGATTTGACTTGTTTTCTGACATGGGTTTTTCAGTTAGTTTCTTTTTACCCTTAGCAGTGATAAACTTTATGAGAGTAGAAAGTATATTCTTCTTTATTATGGGGGGTAAACTTGATGAAGCACCCAAGCCCAGCCTGTCATTTAATCTGGCATTTACTGTGCTTGTGATATCCATCAGCTTGAGGCTTCTTTCATTGAGAGATTGCTCAAGTTGTTTTGCCTCACATAATTGAGATTTTAACTTGATTATCTGTTCATTAGCTAGTGTCAATTGATCAGTTAGTTTTCTTTTTTCTGTGCTGACAGATTCAAGGTTTTCTAGTCTTGTCCTCAAGGTTTTTATTTCTTTCTCTGAGTTTATTAGATCCATGCACATAGTTTTAAATTATACTTTAAATAAGTCAGAATTGAAATCAAAACTAGAAATCACCTGATCAGCCTCTGAGTGTGAGGCACCTTCATCTTCAGAATCCTCTTCTGATCCACAGTTGCTTCTAGAGGCATCTATTGTCATTAGGCACACCTCCTTGGATCTGGTTTCTTCCTCTTCTTCACTGGAGCTGGAGGAGGATGTTTTCTCTTTTGTGTCACTCCAGGACTCAGCAACAAATCCTTTGTCTTTCCTTTTATATTTGTTGGAGGAGGGTTTGCTGCTTTGTTTTCTTCTAGAATCCTTGTCCCTGCCCTTGTCCTTTTTCTGATTCTCTGGGCATTCTGAAATATAGTGCCCAGGCTTTCTGCATCCAAAACACACAACCTCCTTAGTTGGTGTCTTGTCATATTTTGGTTTATCATCCTGCCTGGATGATTTTCTTCTAAAGTCCTTTCTTGCCCGCAACCCAATCCGATAGAATTCCATGCCTCCTCTCTCGAGGGTTACTGTGTAACTCCATTTATCGAGGGTTGATCAGTCCATACGCACGTCCTCACAGCTAGCTAGCATATGGACTACGGAAATAGATCTCACACATCGATATGTGGTTCTACGCGTCGTAAACCGGGGCAAACCTTAAGAAATTTAATTAATTAGAAAAACATGACCTTTAATTATTTAAAGCGATTTTATCTGTCCCAATGCTCTTCGATACTGAAGGCTAAGAGTGGTTAGTAACTCATCGGAATGGGGACGGCTTGCGGGAAAAAATGATAAAATTAAAGCAGTAAATGAAAGCTAAAAATGAAAGCAGTAAAATAAAGCATGAAAGAAAGCGATAAATTGCAAGTCCTACTCAAACGAGTAGACTGAAAATGAAATCAAGTCCTACTCAAACGAGTAGGAGAAAATAAATACAGACACACACGCACTCTACAAAAATGAAAACGCACACACTCTATAGAAAAAAACACACTCAGTCACTCAACAGAAAGTAAAACACACACACGCACTCTACTTAAAATGAAATGCTCACACACTCTACAAATAGTAAAAACACACCCACGCACTCTACTGAAAATGAAACACACTCACTCACTGTACATGAATAAAAACACACACCCACATACTCTACTTCAAATAAAAACACACACACACAATAGAAATTAAATTGTACACACGCACTCTACATAAAATGAAAGAAAGCGATAAACACTATCTCATACACGCACACACTCTACAGGAATGAATAAAAGCTATAAAAATTATCTCATATACGCACGCACACATACAAAAAATAGGAAAAATAAAATGACTGAAAAATTAAAACAACTACATTTCTACCGCTAGAATATGGTAGAAATGCATAAAAAGATAAAATAAAAATTAAAGGAGCAAAAGTTTTTGAAAATAAAGGGGAAATCAAAGTGCTCGAAAAATTAAAACAAATACATTTCTATCGCTAGAATGTGGTAAAAATAAATAAATGAAGACAAAAAAATTAAATGTGCAAAAGTTTTTGGAAATAAAAGCAAAAATAAAAGTGTTTGAAAAATTAAAACGATGAGATTTTCATTCTTATAGTTTTATAAAGGAGCTTTAAAGGGGGAAATAAAGCAGAAAAAGAACAAAAAAAGGTATTACAACCTAAAAAACCTAAGTTAAAGAAAAATCAAAACCATTTTTAAGATACCTTTATAAACTCATAAAAATGAAATAAAAAGCACTAAAAACTAAACTATGAAAACTATTAAAGCATAAAACTAAACTCATACTCACACATACATACACACATATTAAAAAGAACAAAAACAAAGATAAAATAAAATAAAAATAAGATTGCTTAAGGAGAGTTGTTTAGATCCATTCCAAACCCTTATAAAAAGAAGAAAAACACATTTTATTAAGATAAACACGGGTTACAAAGGAACTAAAACAAAAGCTAACGGGGGAGGGGGAATTCCCTTACAAAGCTTTGGAAGCATCTAAGCAGCATATCCCCTTAGGCAAAATGGTCCAAAAAAGAGAACAGGAATTCAAAGAGAATTTTCCAATTTATAGGCAAAATTTTCAAGGTACACGCCCTAGGTCACAAACGTGTAAGGGTGGCGTGTCAGCACTATTCATGATGTGATCCAGAGAACTGACGGCTTGTTTGACATTGCGGCTGTACACGTGGCGGGCCACGGGCGTGTCTCTGTTGGTCACGGGCGTGTCAGGATGGATTATCCGGGGGAAGGCGTCACGTCAATAAGTCGCCAGCGACATCTTGTTGGGCCAGGTGGAGAAGTACACGCCAGTGTCTCATCTTGACACGGACGTGTCTGGTCGAGTCGACGATCTTCGAGCACGGTTCGTCAAGCGGGTGACACGGGCCTTGGTCACAACCGTGTCACATTTGACACAGGCGTGTACCAGGGCGTGTTCAACAATTTCTTTGCGGGCGCTGATTTCACAGGATTTGAAGGTTACATGCCCGGGTCACGGGCGTAACCTGAAGTACACGGGCGTGTAACATGCTTTTTTGAAAATTTTCTACAAATTTCAGGAAAATAAAATTAAGCTAAGTTATCATAATATTTACAAAATAGGAGCATTTTATTGAACAAAATTACGTAAAAATAACAAAAATAAATTAAAATGACTTATTTATTGTACGTAAAAATACTTGTATTTACAACTCATCAGTAAGCTCTCTCTGGATCCCATGCTTTCTGCAGAAGTTAGAAAACTCAGATGAAACAAACTCACCACCGTTGTCTGATCTGAACTTCTTGATCCGCAAGCCAAGTCGGCCCTCCATAAGCCCTTTGAACTCCACAAACACTTGGAAAGCTGCCAACTTCTCCTTTATGAAATACACCCAAGTATATCTTGAGTAGTCGTCAATCAAAACCAGCATGTATCTGCTTCCACCAAGAGTAGTGGTAACCATTGGCCCCATCAAATCACCATGGATGCATTCCAATGGTGCCTTGATCCTTGTTTGAGTCTTATCAAACGAAAGGTGATGAGCCTTACTGTATTGACACCCCACACCAACGTGTCCATCTCCGTATGATGACAACTTAGGCAAGCCTTTCACTAGGCTCCTCATCGACATAGCTTTCAGCTTGTCCATCCCTATGTGCCCTAGTTTTTCATGCCAGATAGCCGCACTATCATTGGCTCTCATCCCATCAACATAAGAGCTTGTTGATAAGACAAACAAGTCTCTTACTCTTCTCCCTACATGAGCAACATCAGCCTTTACTGTTGTTATGTTGCGTAGAAACCTTACTTCTGTTGGGCCAAACAGAACATGATAGCCCGCATTAACTGCGTTTGTCACTGAGAAGAGATTCTTCTTCATTACAGGAATATGGTACACACTCCTTAGAGCAAGCGGACCCTTAGCACTATCCAAAGAAACAACACCCTCCTTCTCTATAGAATGAACAAAGTCATCGGTTGTAATAATATCTTCATTACCTGAGAATGGTTATAGTGAAGAGAACTTTGATTCATCTCCAGTGAGGTGATGACCACACCCCGAGTCGACTATCCAGTCATCTTGATAGTCAACGGTGGAAAGAGCACGAACACACATGCTTGTTAAGAAGGCTCCTCCCCACCAAGCTTCCTCAGCACTGGACCAGCTCCCTCCTTATCAGCAACATGATCAGGTTGCAACTTGACCTTGCATTCACGGTTGAAGTGTCCTGCTTGATTACACCTGTAACACTTCAACTCCTTCTTCCAGTTCTTTTTAGGAGAAGCGCTCCTCTCTTGCTGATATAAAGTTAAAGGCCCATCATCAGCAGTAGGCTTCTCCTTCTCTCATCTCTTCTTCTTCTTCTTATCAGTGAAGAGAGCTTCACTACCTCCTTCAGCGATAGTCACCTCAGCCATCTGCCTACCCAAGCTCTCCTGTGATGTCAGCAAATTTTCCAGCTCCAACAAGGAAGGTTAAGTTGCACACCCTTGAACGGAAGCCACAAAGGCCACATACTCCTTCCGCAAACCACGAACTATGTCTCTTCAACTTAGCTTCAGAGATGGGCTCATCAGGATCCAATGCTGATAGTTTAGCGCACATCTTCTTCATCTTGAGGAAGAACTTTGAGATGGAGAAATCACCTTTAGTTGTATTAGCCAACTCATTTTCTAAGAACTGTAGCCTTGCGACATTCTTTCTGTTGAACAAACCATCAATGGTTGTCCATATCTCATCAGCAGACTTACATCCTAAGACGTGATCAAAGAGCTCCGATGACACAGCATGTTTGAGAGCAAACTCTGCCTTTGCATTAGTCTTCCTCCAAACTCTCACCTGCTCAGCAGAACTAGTAGTAGCAGTTACTTCTTGCTTGTCGTCACCACCGACGACCTCCCACAACTCCTCGCCCAGCAGATAGCTCATCATACACGACTTCAACTTCTTGAAGCTAGTCATTGTAAGAAGTTCAATGCCAAGACCCCTTACGTATGCTCCCTCCATTGCACCAACCACTGATCACAAAGCTTTCAGAAGCGCCGAGTACAACTGAGGTTGATCACTACTCAATGCACAAGCCACTGTTCCCTCTGATACCATGTTGAAATTTCTCATAAGCAGATCAACTGGTAATTCTGGTATCAAGCAAACACTTCCAGAGCTATCAAGCTGATCAGTTGATCAAGCGGAAAGCGAGAACTAGGCGCAGGAACACTCCAACCATAAACTGAGCTCAATAATCAGAAATAAAGGAGATCAACCACAAATCTTGTAATATCGACTATAAACTTTACAAGGTAAGGTATACATGATGAGACATGATTTCACAAAGTATAATAGAGAGTCAAACGAACAAAAAAACTTCAAGCTGAGCGGATTACCTTAGAGACCACCTAGTCCGCCAAGTCCGCTGAGATCGCCAAGTTGTTGTTGCGACACAGATCTATGAAGTCTGCACAGTTCCCAGACTACCCGTTATTCTGCTCTGCTCTACAAGATGCGCTGAACTGAAAGAATAGACCGCCGAGTCAGCCGAGACATGCGAACTGGTTATTGAACTTGAACTTCAATTTTTGGAGAAAAGACTGGCTGGCCGCCAAGTGCGACCTTCTACAAACCGCTGTTGTAACCGCAAGATCCACTGCTTCCTGACTGCAATCAGAACCAGACTCCAGGCTCCACAGTGCTAGCTGTACAACCTGCAAACTGCAACCAGTTAAACCTTCTCAATCCGCGCGGACTAGAAAATTGAGGCCGCAACAATTAATCCGCGCTCAACTTACTGTTCATTCAGTTATTATTGAAGTGACGGGGGGTCCTATTTATATCTGCATCTTACACTGTTGATTGACAATGAGAGATTATTGGAATTTATATATGAATCTGCGCTCTATAGCATGAAGATAACAAGGGAGTGTCTCAAGCTAGCGGTCATGCCAGCATATGGTTTTGACAAAATCCCCATTCCAGTAAAGGAATGATCATTCACGCAGTCATACTGGGTGAGTTTTTGTAGCAAGTGATATATAATATCTAGTTTGAGGTTGTTGGCTCTAATTTAGCATACATTGTCATCTTCGGCCCCCAATCAAGAGCCTATTTGAGGCAGTCCCATCCATAAAACACCTGACTATGAAATTTATTACTCTTGGGGGGATAGGAGTCATAGGAGGGGATTACGAAGTAGCTTGACTCTGTTATCCACAGTATCCACAGCGTAGGAAAGGCGCAACTCCCAAGGGCCTCACAAAAACTTAATGTGTGACTAAGGGGAGCATACTAGAGAGGCCCTCCCAACCTGTCAACCATTTCCATTTTGTATTTTCAAATTTCTTGTTATTAAACAATAAGCCACAAGATAGAACGTCTGCACATATGTAAGCTTTAGTTTGCTACAGTACTATAAATATTTTCTAATTCCATTTGTGATATAGGTATCTAGATGCGGGTAACTCGTAAAGGGGATAAATACTGAGTATAACAAAAAGCTCACTGAAGTGATGAACCTACAGTGCTAACACTGAGTATAAATCTCAAAACTGGTAAAGGTATAAACTACTTAGATTATAAATTTATTTCTAGGCGTTGAGTGATTCAGCTTCACTCAACACCAACTTGCTTTCTCAGCACTTTGCTGCTTAGCGTTGAGTGAGTGAGCATCACTCAACACCAAACTCCTTAGACAAAATTCTGTCTTCACTAGCCGTTGACAGCGTTGAGTGAGTAATGCACACTCAACGCTTTTTGCCTTAACAATTTCTGTAGCCTCTTCTATATGTATGGAGTTGAGAGCGTTGAGTAATCATGCCTCACTCAACTCTTTTTGCCTTAGCCATTTCAGCTTCTTCAGCATCATAAGCGTTGACGACGTTGAGTGAGCATGCCTCACTCAACGCTTTTTGCTTTAAAAAATTCTATGTCATGGCGTTGAGAGCGTTGAGTGACCTCACCTCACTCAAAGCTTCCTGCTTTAGCCAAATTTTTATATTCTATAAAAGTACTGGCTTTGACTGACTGAGTCTTACTCAACACTTAAGATGCTATGGTGTAGAGTGAATGACCTTCACTCAACGCCTGTGGACTTAGCCACATTTTTGCCTCTTAAACCATATGCATTGACTATCTCAGCCAGCCTTACTCAACTCTGAACTGAGTTCGACGAATGCAGAATTGAGTATGACGAACAGTGAGCTCAGCTCGACGAACTCTAAGCTTAGTTCGACAAATTTAGCCTTGCCAATTTTCACAAACTCCGAGCTTATTTCGACGAACGATTTGCTTAGCTCGACGAACTCTGAACTTAGTTCAACAAATTTGGACTTAGTCAATTTTCTCAAACCAAATCTTAGGTAAGAGTTTTCCCGACTTAGCCATATAGTCTATCTGTGCCATCACTGTCAACTTCTTATATATGTATATCATTGATAAGATTGACTTCCTCAAATCTAGGACATTGTGGGCAATGGACAAAACAATCTCCCACTATTTGAGGAAGTCAAAACGCTCAAGCAAGTGAGTCAACGATACACAGAACCATGCAGCAATAAGCATAAAAAACTATATAATTGAGAAGTGATCTATAGTTACCATGCTTCCCAGCCTACAGAGTGTAACATCACTGCAACAACAACCCCAGAATTAATGTTACCATGCTAGAATATTAATCTGATCATCTGATCTGATCATATGAATATCTTTTCCTCCCCCTTTTGACTTCAGCAAATAGCTGGTATGATTCATCTGGTCATCTGATAATCGTATCAACTGCCCCCCCCCCCTCAATCATGCAGCAATGAGTTATTGGAATTGTGCTGGACATGCTTCCCCTCAATTGGAGAATCTTCAATTATTTAAAGACCAATTCCATCTGCAAAATACCAAATAGCATGTAACCAGTATGAGGAGCAACTGAAGTTATACTAAGTTTAACATACCCAACTTAAATTTGAAGATGTTAAACTTAGCTTCATCTAGTGGCTTTGTGAATATGTCAGCCACTTACTTGTCTGTTTGAACAAACTCAAGGGTGATGTCTTCACATTCCACATGCTCCGTAATGAATGATATCTAATCTCTATGTGCTTAGTCTTGCTATGGGAGACAAGATTCCTAGCAATTTAGATTGCACTAGTAGAATCACAGAATAGAGGAGTTCTACTTATATGGAGGTTGTGGTCTTGAAGCTGGTGCTGGATCCACAATAATTGAGCACAACAGCTACCTGCTGAGATGTACTCTGACTCTGCAGTTGATATTGCAACACTAGTTGTTTCTTTCAGCTCCATGATACCAGCCTCCTTCCCAAAAATTGACAGGTGCCAGATGTGCTCTTCTTCTATTCTTTGCAACCTGCAAAATCTATATTTGAAAAACCTATTAGTTCAAATTCCCCATTCCTAAAAAAACTCCCCATTCCTAAGGTACCTGATGCGTTGAATGGCAAGTGTACCGGTCGCACAAGTAATATAAAATGGGCGGCTTTCCCAAGTATCAATCTCTTCAAGGAACACAGTAAGGGGGAGTTAATATTGAGGAGGACTTGAGATTGAAGTCCTTAGATCGGAGTTAACTCTGGGGGTTTTGATGGTTGCGATAAAATAAAGCAAAACACTAACAACTACTTCTATGCAACGCCGCTATGCGATGCTTCGCCAGGCGGAATGGAAGACTACACGGGCCGCTATGTAAGACGCCCCCCCCCCCCCCCCCCCCCCGTTTTTTTTTTTCAACACCGCGGTCTTAGGCCCAAAACCGTCGTTTTGTGGTAACTCCTTCACGCCCTGAAGGGTCATCACCACAAAGAGTCATTTCTGCCAGCCAAATTCGATCACAAAAAAATAGCGCAATAAAGTAAATGCGAACTACCAGTCCACAGAAAATCACATATCATAGTAAATAAATCTCCACGAAGGGAGTGTCCACAGAAAATACATATCAGAGTGCTAAACTACGGGATTATGCTCGGTACATCATATCCTCACTACAAATCACTCATGCTGAAGCAAAAGCAGAAAAACTACACAAGGTCGAGACTCACGGTCCCGACTGTATGAACTACGGAGCTAGACTGCCCCACCTCCAAGCGCACCGGTCTCTGGGGCTGCTCCTCCATGCTGGGCTCCTCGATCCCCTAAATGATGCGGTTCGAAAACTGTTAGTCTAAAGACTAAGCCCTATCATCCCCCACCCCTTCCCCCATGGCTCCTAGGCACCGAGCGGAGAGGAAGAAAGGGGAGGAATTGAAGGTGGAGAATATCAAAAATAGATGGCAGCGGAGCTATACTAGCAATTCTATAATAGATATTGACAATAAGATGAAATATGAAAAGTAACCTTCACTTATGTGAGATCACATAAGCTAATGGATCTTCTGCAAGGCTCCCATCGTATAAAAAGTCCCATACCAATTCATACGTTGTGGTGTCAGTTATCAAACATCAGTAAATATATATAAAAATTGACCTTAATTTATAAACTTGCCCACACAAGCTTATAGACCAAGGGGTCGTTTTGCACGGCCTAAAGTATAAGCGTCCCATTCCACTTATACTTTAGGTGTCGGGGTTAAATGAATCGATTATGCTATGACATGCAAGTGTGTATGATGGAATATGCAAGTGCAACACACACACCCGACTCTGTGCACACAGACCTTTAGTTCCCCATTTCTAGAGCCGTAACCTCCCAGGATACCTCCGTAGTGGCAGACGGAAGCGGTGGGTTAGGCCTCGCCTACCTCAAAACCTGTAAAGTACTACCGGTCAGACCTATCGTATGCCTCAACGCTTGGTGCACGAAGCGGACTCCTGCGTACTCTTGCCGGCTGGCGCACCGGACTTCTGTTGGCGAAGTGCTAACCACACTTGCCGAGTCAGTGTATTGGCGTCGATGCATCGACCCTCCAATACCGAAGACCCACCACCTTAATTTCCTTTCCTTTATGCACATGCAAATTTAGCGTACTCAAAAACCGAGCCGAAGCTCCCTGGACCAAAACGTCTGTCTCAAACAATCGAGCCGAAGCTCCACGGACCCAAACGTCCGTCTCTTAACCATCCGAGTTGAAGCTCCCAGCTATCTCCCAGTGCTATCAGTGTTCGTGAAATGTGCAACCCTAATTAC
This sequence comes from Platanthera guangdongensis, assembly GCA_039583875.1. NCBI lineage: Eukaryota > Viridiplantae > Streptophyta > Magnoliopsida > Asparagales > Orchidaceae > Platanthera > Platanthera guangdongensis. The sequence goes on from CM077151.1 coordinate 235,872,502, forward strand.
TAGGTTACTCTTTCAGCTTGTTAATACAGTTTACGTTAACCCAGTACTGCCCCCGGTATTCCCTGTGAAGGGCTCTCAAGGGGCACTAGGACCTATGTTGGGATTACGCCCAGCGTTCCCTTTCGCAAGGTACTTATTATTATTGTTTGATTTCCTTCCCCTTTACTTTCTCATGTTACGATAGGTTAATCCTAGGGTGATTTGACTCTACCTCACCTCGGGAAGGACGATCTTTCGTCGCACCCGAGCGCGTCTAAACCCTAGCGAAAACAACACCCTACTCATTTTATCTTCCAATGATGCTCCTAATTCTATTTATCCCTTCCAGCAAACCAACAAAACCCAACTCATGTGCTCTAATTCATATTCCATCTTATTACCTGCAGGTTTACTAAATGCAGACCACTTAAGCTATATGACCCGTAAAATGGGAAGTATACCAAATGATTATCCAGCACTCATATAATAATTATTGGAGGGCTATACTGACATTTGTAGCTTAAATCCATAATTTCCTAATTTTAATAATTTAACTGATAATTTTTTTATTTATTCTAGTAACCAAAAGTTCCAAGTTTGAACATGAAGTACAAGTTTTATACAAGATAAAATTCCACTAAATTAATGTTAAATGCAAAATGAATAATCATCAACAAATCCAGAATCTCCCAATTTTTCAGCAAGGTTTATGCCCTTAAATGTTATTTCAAATTTATTCCATAATAAATTATTTAAAGGGGATGTACAACAATAATACTTCCAAAAATTCAGAGAAAATTCCAGGATGATTATAAGGACACATAAAACGTCTAGATAAAGTTTCACAATTTTTTAGAAAGAATCATTCTCTGAATTAATTAAATATCAAGGTCTCAAAATTATGGAATTATAAAGGAAGTGTTATAGACAGCTCTCTAAAAATTATGAATAAATTTTTACAAAAATATTTTGGCCTGAAATGATCAAAACCTAAGTCTCATGATTTTTCAACAGATAAATCATCAATAATTAATTTTATTCTACAAAGCCCATTTCCAAAACTTGTGAAGGAAGTACTAAATAAAATCAAGTAAAAATTATAATAAAATTCAGGGATATTCACTTAGGCCTGGATTATGTTCGAACAAAGTTCCATAAGATTCAAATGAAGAGAATAACCAGAAGTAATTTAAAAATCATTTCGTGCCTTTTGTTAATTAACAAATAAAGTGCCAAAAATATAACCCATAAAATTCTAATAAAATTATCAAGGGTTTCAGATGGTCTAAAACTTACACTATCCAAGTTTCACAACTTTTAGCTTTAATTTATTGGCTGAATTTACAAAATAGTGTTTCTACCCTAAAACTAGGGTTAGGGTTTTGAGATTCCTACCTTCCTCCAAGCCCTCTAAGGTTGCTACCAGAGAACTTAGGTTACACTACCTTCAATTCTACTAAGTTTTCAAGTCCATAAAAGGGCATTTGCCCCCATGTCCTTCACAACCCCAAAAAGTCCTTCCTTAGGGTTTGATGTTGAACCCTAGGGTAAATCAAGCCTAAATCATCCCATTTTCCTTAAGAGGGTGACATTGGCCATGCCAAGTCAGTTTCCAAAACCTCAGCCTCTGTTGAGGGGAGGTGACCACCCTAAGTCCATAGTACATTTTTAATCAAAAATACCTCCTTAAAGCCAAACTAGGGTTTGGTGATTCCCTAGGTAAACCCTATCCAAATGTGTTAAAAGTTTGTACAAAACTAGGTATTGATGCCAGGGACCACTCACCAAAATTTGGGAGGGTTTGGGGGTCATGAGACCACTTAATTAAAATACCCTAGCATTATTAAATAAAAGTAAAATCTTTAGGCAAAGTGTCTCTAAAAATTCTGAGTTTTGGGCAGACCCTAGGTATAGCTAGGTTAGACTCCCTGCCAAAATTTTAAGTAGTTTGGACCAAGGATGAAGTGTGGGCACTCAGTTTAATGACTGCCTAGACCTAAGTATAGGTCCCACCAAAATGGGTGCCCTGGTCAAACCATGCACCCATATTGGTTCAAACCAATTTTAAAATAAAGTAGACCCCAAGGACTACAACTTTCATGTTGAAGGTTTTTCCACCAGGTGAACCTAAGTATTTTTAAAATTTAAAACCAAAAATATCAAAATCTGTGACATAAATCACATTATATTAAATATATTTCCTATAGTTTAGTCACATAACCGCACGAATCTTGAAGCAAAAGTAACGGAATCCCTTCATCTCCTTACTTGAGCCGACGACCAGGATCCATCCCGCCTGGAGCCGCTTCCAAGCTCTGCCGCCGGCGATCATAAAGTGCACTTTTATGATGACGTTTGGGCATCGCACCCGCACGCCACCCTGCCTGGCGTCACACCAGCCCAGGGGTCCAGCATGGAGTCACACCATGGGGCCATTATCAGGACCGCGGTCCATACACCCCAACCAGCTCTCCGGGCCCAACCACAGTCACGCGGTAGGTTGTTGAGGCCAGGTTTCGATCCCCTGACCTCCTTGATAAACAGCTTTCAGGCAAGCTCTCATCAACCAACTGAGCCACGGATCAGTTGGTTGATGAGAGCTTGCCTGAAAGTTCTTTATCAAGGAGGTTAGGGGATCGAAACCTGGCCTCAACAACCTACCGCGCGCCTGTGGTTGGGCCCAGAGAGCTGGTTGGGGTGTACGGACCGCGGTCCTGATAATGGCCCCATGGTGTGACTCCATGGTGGACCTCTGGGCTGGTGTGACGCCAGGCAGGGTGGCGTGCGGGTGCGATGCCCAAATGTCATCAGGGGTCCTCTAGGCTAGGAGTAGGTCAATTGACCCTAAGTAGGCTAGTTTGACCCATTTAGGGTTAGGGTTGACTTTGGTTAACTGAGTCTCTTTGATTGACCCTAGTGGGTCCTTATTGCTCCAATGGCCTCCCAAGGTATTAGGGGGTGTTGTGGTAGGGTCTTGGGGTCAAGGTGTAGCCCCATGGTCATCCTAAACCATTGTTCAGAATTCTACTCTTTGCAGACCATGATGATTTTCAACACCATGTCTAAGCTCACTTGGTCTTCTTGGGCTTCCTAGGGTTTTGTCATGACCTAGTCATGACAAAAACACTCTTAGGGGTCTAGTTGCAAATGGGATGTTATAAATCCCAATAAACAAAACAAAGATTTCGTCCCCGAAATCAATGTTAAGCCTACAGGAATTTCTACCGTAGAAAAGAGACTTATAACATGTAACATCCCATTTACAACTAGACCCCTAAGTGTGGTTATTGGTCATGACTAGGTCATGACCAAATCCTAGGAAGCCCAAGAAGACCAAGGAAACCTAAGAATGTGGCTGAGACCACTATGGTGTGCAAATAGTAAATTCCTGAACCTTTGTTTAAGATAACCATGGGGCATCACCAAGACTTCAAGACCCCACCATGTTCTCAACAAACCATGGTAGGATCCATTAGATCAATAAGGACCCATGGATGGCAGTCAAAAGGGTTAAGTTGACCCAAGTCAACCCTAACCCTAAATGGGTCAAACCAACCTACTTAGGGTCAATTGACCATCCCCAAGCCAAGTGGGCCGCACCCAAGCCCACCTAACCCTAGAGTGAGGTCAAAGGGTCACCTAGGACCCATTGGGGTCCACCCAAGAGGCTGAGTTGACCAAAGTCAACTCTAACCCTAAATGGGTCAACCTAGCCTACATTGGGTCAAACTGGCCTACACAAGGGCCAATTGAAGTTCCCTTAGCCAAGTGGACCCCACACATACCTTCATAACCATAGTGAGAGGCCAACGGGTCACCAAGGACCCATTGGGGCCAACCAAAAAGGCTAATGACCAAAGTCAACTCTAGCCCTAAAGTAGTCAAGGTACCCTATTTAAGGGTCAAGTGACCTCCAAAGGGCCAATACAATCCTACCTAGGCCTTAGGGGAGGCCAATGAGTCACTAAGGACCCATTTGGGCCAACCTAAAAGACCAAATTGACCTAAGTCAACCGTAGCCTAGGTTTGGGTCAAGCTAGCCCAAATGGGCTAACTCAAGCTCAAGCCCAACTCACTTGGGCTAACCATATTTTGGTGGATGAAATAAACATGTGGGCTGCCAATATGAGATTTACCAGCCAACTTAGTGACTAGGAGAGAGAGAGAGAGAGAGAGAGAGAGAGAGAGAATCTCAAAATTAAAGAATAATTTAGGAGAGAGAAAGGGGTATTTAAGGGTGTTTAAGGGAAATGAGCCACTTGGACCCATGCCATCAGCCCTTACATGGGGTGGCCGACCCATTGAGTCATGAGAAGGAGCTGGAATGGAGTGGGACCGACCCATGCATGCTTGGTGACAAAAACAAGGCAAACCCACCACCTTGCACTTAGGAATTATCACCCTCCCCTCCATACTTCATCCTCTCACTCTCTCCCTCTCCCATTTCAGTTTCACCACTCTCAGAACGAGTAGAGCAGCAGCAGAGATAGAGAGAAACCAAGCTTTGGCCGTGAAAACCAAGGGAGAAGCGCCGCCACCGCCGCCATGGTTCCCCGCCGCTCCTCACGTTGCAAGGCCGCCGGGAAGGTCCTCCCTCACCTCTCTCTTCATGCTTAGATCTTAGGAATACCTAGGTTATGGTTCGGGGTCGAATGAGCCCGAGCCCAACACTCATTTTTCAGCCATTAATGGCGGTTTTGAAGCTCTCGGGTGAGGTGGCGCCGCCACCTCCGGCCGCCCTAGCCGCCGGAAAAGCTCGCCCCCACCACCGTGAGGGGAGAGGAGAAGTTGGCCGGTGGAGGCGCCGCCGGAGGCGGCCGGGAAAAGCCCCGTGAAACTCGGGCTGGCATGCAGGCGGTTTGGGGAAGAAATACAGCAGCCGTCGGATTTGCTTTAGGATTAGTGCCATGCAACATTTGAAATTCTGGATTATTTAATTTGTGAATAGTGTATTTTGTGTCCTTTTTATATCCGAATTTTGCATGTCATATTTAGGGCCCGTACAGCCATTTTCATAACAAGTTCTCAACATGAAATTTGTAGGTCTTGGAGTCACCTTTAATTTGATATATTACACATAATTTTGGTTAAGGCTACTGCCCTATAGAGCCATTTTCCTAGGGCTGGTCCTAGAGTAGGGCAGAAACTAAAATGGGTGCCCTGCCCAAACCCTAAGTCCAAATGGGCTGAAATTTTGGGCATATGGCTTAATTAGGTATATCTAGGCCCTACCCAAAAATGGGAATTTTTGGGGAAAATAAGTATATAGTGTTAGCCCAAATATGATAAATTAAATTTTGTTGATATTTAGAGCATATCAACTCCAAAATGCCCCAAATTTTGGTGGCCTGCCCTTAGTAGTATATTAGACCTATGGTAGCAATATTAGACAATTTAACCCTCTGCATGTTGAGATATCTCACATGCAATATCTAAAAATTAAATGGTCTTGGGCTGCAAATAACAAAATGCAGAAATTTGAAAGTGATGCCCAAGCCCATCCAGAGGCCCAAATGACCTGAGATTTTGGGGAGTAACTGGTTTAGGGCATATTTAGGCCCTGCCAAAAAATTGGGATTTATTATAATTAAAATTATGGTGAAATTACCAAATTACCCCTAGATTTGTTTAGGTGATTTTTGGGTTAATTCAACTCTAAAATGCCCCAAATTTTGGTGGCTTGTCCTTCAGAACATTATAAATATATGTTTTAAATTTCATCAAGTTTGGACCAATGTATGGTGGGTAATCCCACATGCAAATGATGAACATGCTTAGGCTTGGGGTGCCAATAGTAATTTTTGAAATTTTGAGTATTAGGCCCATTTGGATCCTGCTAAATTCATGTAATTAATTTCAGTGGCCTATTAGGATGAGTTTTACCCCTCATTGAAATAATGGGATTTTTGGAATAAAAAAAAATCCCATTATTTGGAATTATTGAATTAATAGGACTTTTGAAGAATAAATGTTGAAATTAAGTTTGTCACTTAGTTATTTCCCCAAATTTTGTCAAGAATAATATCATGACATGTTTAACTCCAAAAAAAAAAAAATTTTATGTCTCTGTTTGAGGAATATTGATAAGAGGAATGTGGAAATTACATTTTTGCCCTTATTTCATTTAATTTAGAATTATTGCAAATACTCAGTAGAAAATTATGAAAAAATTATTGATGACATATCTGAGTATAAATAGCCTTGATTAATTTTCTCAGCATTTTTGGATGAACCACAAAGTTTTAAATCTTCATAATGGCATTTTGATAAATTATTTAGAAATAAAAGTTTATAGCCATTGTTACTTGAAAATTAGTGAAATTCTGTTTGTGGCACTCTTTTAACATTATGAGCTTGCTGGAAATTTCTTAGAATTTTTGGAAATGAATTCCTTATACCTCCTTTGAAAAATATCCAATATGTGAATTTTGAATTATTTAGGAGATAAATAGAAAACATTGAAGAGAAAATTATAAAACTTGGCTGACAGTATTATTTTACCATTCTACAACTTATGAAAAATTCCTTGGGTCAGTGGGATCATAATTTAAGATACTTCATGATCAACTTGGCAATAATTGACATTTGTAAGAAATTATTTAAATAGGAGATTAATTGAGAAAAATATAATATTCTGGAATTTAATCATTTATGTCATGATAGCACACCAGTAATAATCCTAGGTCATTCGGATGAAAACTCGAAGGACATCCTATCATGAACATCACTCAGTATAGGTCGGTCTGCAAATAGTAATTTGGGGAAAAGTTGTATTAGGATAAGAGTTGGAATAGGGTGGAGTTAGTCGTGTTGAATTGTTTGAATAAAAGTGGATGAGTCACCTAGAAAGTTCTAAGGAGTGGTGGGAATCGTGTGGATGTGTGTTAGAAGGTAAGCGAGTTCGACGAAAGATCGTCGTGCCCGCGAGAGTGAAAGGTCTAAACTACCTTAGGATTAGCCAATCGCAATATGAGAAGGTAATGGGTAAAGGAAATCAACCAATAATATTAATAAGTACCTTGCGAAAGGGAACGCTGGGCGTAATCCCAACACAGTTCCTAGTGCCCCTTGAGAGCCCTTCACAGGGAATACCGGGGGCAGTCCTGGGTTAACGTAAACCTTAAAGAACAAATCAAAAGAGTAATTTAGTAAATAGGGTTTCACACTGCACTCACTAGTTGGGCAAGTATTGGAAATGGTTAAGTCGTCCCGAGGTGTTCAAAGGGGCGCCATCCCGCGGTGTTCAAAGGGATGAGATTTGGAATAAGAGACGGACGTTTCGGTCCGGCGAGCTTTGGCTCGGTTGATACTTGTGACGGACGGGATGGTCCGGGGAGCTTTGGCTCGGTTGATACTTGTGACGGACGGGATGGTCCGGGGAGCTTTGGCTCGGTTCTGATACGATAAACTTGCATGTGCATAAATCTAGTGGCGGGGCATGCGGTACTGGCCGTTCGTCACACCGATGGCAGTACGGTGCACCAGGCGGTTGTGAGAGTTAGAGGGGCCAGTGGGTTGTTTTACACTGCGGTCTGGAGGACGACCCCCGATAACGCACATCCGACCCAACAAGACTGACGGGTTGTCAGCAAAGTACGTACGCGAGACTCTAGAGTGCACCTTGGACGTGTACAGAGGCGTATGAGAGGGGTCTAAGGCTTGATAGTGTGCATACCGGCCTAGAAGCGGAGACGCCCGCTCCGCTGCTGCCGTAGCCACAACGGTGGTACCCGAGAGTGATGCTAGCTCTCAAAAAGTGGGAACTAAAGGTCTGTGATCACAGAGTCGTAGTGTGTGTGTTGCACTTGCATGTCCATCATACCCACCTGCATGTCATAGCATAATCGATTCATTTAACCCTGACACCTAAAGTATAAGTGGTATGGGACGCTTATACATTAGGCCCTGCAAAACGACCCCTTGATCTATAAGCTTGTGTGGGCAAGTTTATAAATTAAGGTTATTTCAATATTTATATGCTGCTTGTGATAACCGACACCCCAACGTATAAAGTGGTATGAGACATTTTATACGATGGGAGCCTTGTAGAAGATCCCTTGGCTTATGTGTATTCACATAAGTGAAGGTTATATTCCTTTCTTACTTTACTCATTATAACCTGATTATAAATTGCTAGCTAGGTCCCCCTGTCACCTGTTTTTGATTTCTCTCCTCTTTCACGTCCTTTCCTTTCTTCCTCCCCGCTCGGTGCCTAGGAGCATGGGGGAAGGGGTGGGGGACGATAGGGCTTAGTCTTTTAGACTAATGGTTTTCGAACCACATCATATTAGGGGATCGTGGAGCCGAGTATGGAGGAGCAGCCCAGGAGATCGGTGCAGTTGGAGATAGGGCAGTCTAGCTCAGGAGTACAGCCAGCTGGGACCGTGAGTTCCGACTTCGAGTAGTTGTTTTGTTTTGCTTCCGCATGAGAGATCTGTAGTGAGGATATTGATGTACCGGGCTTCAGCCCTTTTTATTTCTGTACACTTTACTATTCTATGGACACTCCCTTCGTGGAGATTTATATATATATATGTGATATGCTGTGGACTTGTCTTCTCTTGTACTACTACTTTAGCGTCAGCTGCGATCGATTTGGCCGGCAGGATCGGCGTCTTGTAGTGTCGACCTTCCCGGGTGCGAAGGTGTCACCGCAAGGCGGCGGTTCTGGGCCTAAGACCCCGAGGTTTTAAAGGAAAAAAAAGGGGTCTTACAAGTGGTATCAGAGCAAACCTCGATCCAAAAGTAACAGTCCACAACCCCTGGGTCACCCCCGCACGAGTTTAGTTTGGGGACAAACTAAGCAGCGGAAGCAGTGGTATGCCCATGTGGGGATCACATATATAATTGTCAATTTTAGTTAAGGTTGAAAAAGTTCTGACGATAAATTTTGTGACGCAACCTCCAGTACTGCCTACACAGATTCCAGAAGTTGCACCACCGCCGCCGGTTCCCACTCAATTCCTACAGTCTAACATGGGACAGACTCTGACGACTATCCTGGAAGCCTTTAGGAACCAACAGGCCCCGGCTCCGCAGCCTATTCCGGGAGCCAACTGGCTCAGCATCTTTCGAGGACTCTCTCCCCCGTCCTACTTGGGGACAGAGGGGGTAGTTCGGACAGAGGAATGGCTAGACATCATGGAGGAGATGCTGACAGGGATACAGAGCCTTTAGGAGGAGAGGGTGCCACTGGTTGTTTCCTGCTTGGAGTCCCATGCCAAGCGGTGGTGGAAGACAGTTCTGGAGACTACCTTTGCTGATAGGGAGGCTGCCGAGGTTACGTGGGAGGAGTTCAGGCTCATGTTGTTGGAGCACTTTGTTCCGCAGTCGGCCCGAGATGAGCTGGAGGACCGCTTCTTGCAGTTGAAGCAAGGTTCCAGGATGGTGGTGGAATACCATCGAGAATTCAACCATCTGGCCCGTTTTGCAGGCTCCTACCGGCTAGATGAGGCAGCGTACACCAAGAGGTTCTACAAAGGTTTACGGGAAGACATGAGGGATGCACTTCTTTTCGTTTCGGACGGGCCTATCACTCGTATTCTGGAGATGGCAAAAAAAAAAAGGTTAGAGGCAGATTGGCTCAACACCAGAGGCCGGAAACGGCCAACGGAGGATCAGAGCCGGGGAGCCTGAAACGATCAGCGGCGAGGTCGTGCGCTAGAGGTACAGAAGGTGGAGGATCAGCCTCGACAGGAGGTGAGGCAGGAGCCGAGGGGGCAGGTGACGATGGCCCCTCAGCCTATTCAGATGAGAGATGTGCAGAGACCGGGAGGTGGGGCTTACACTCCGCCGGAATGTTACCACTACCACCAGGTGGGGCACATCAAGAGAAACTGTCCCGTGAGAGGGATGCCTCCACCAGCACCGCAGATTGCCCCACCGACTCAGTATTTTGGAGGCCGAGGACGTGGCCAAGGACACAGATATCAGTTTAGAGATCGCAGGCCGGGAGGACAGCAGATTTATGTACTGGACCTGGCTCAACCCAGGAACCCGGAGCAAGTTATTACAGTTACGACCAAAAGTTTTCCTTTTTTTTACTTAACTACTTTTCTTCCTAGAAAAGTAGTTTCATGAACTTGAATTATTAAAGACTAGGCAGTAAAACCAGAAAATAGAACTCTAAGCAAATATTCAATCTCAGGCATCGTCTTCATTTGCGGCAAGCCCGCACACACTCTCTTCGACACGGGTGCTTCGCACTCGTTTGTGTCGGAGACCTTTATCCAAGGGTTAGGAGGCGTGGAGAGGATCACCGCCCAGATGTTACGGATACGGCTACCTGATGGGTTGGAGCTGTTCGCATCATCCCATTGCAACCTGGAGGCATGGATAGGCGGAAAACCCTTCGAAGCTCCAGCGACAATTTTGTTGCTGCCTCCAAGCCCAGACATATGGGCAAACAGAGCGCACAAACCGGGCACTGGAGGACCTGCTGAGACTGTGTATTGTGGACCGTGGAGAGCCCTGGGAGAGGATGTTGCCCCTAGTGGAGTTTTCGTACAATAACAGTCATCAGTCTATTATACAGATGGCTCCATATGAGGCGTTGTATGGGCGGAAATGTAGGACTCCATTGTCTTGGATACAAGACGAGGGTCCAAAGATTGTGGGCAAGGACTTTATCGAGGATACTGAGGTACAGGTATGACTGATACGGGATAGAATGCTGGAGGCGCAGAGCAGGCAGGCGAAGTATTATGACACTCGACATCGTCTAGTGGAATTTCAGGCAAGGGATCGGGTGTTCTTGAAGATCCAGCCGATGCATGGGGTTTCACGAGTACGTGGTCGGCGGAAGAAGCTTAGCCCGAGGTACATGGGGTCGTTCAAGATCCTGGAGCGGATCGGTCCATTAGCTTACCGACTGGAGCTGTCACCGGAGCTGGCCGGCTTGCATGACGTCTTTCACGTGTCTTCACTCAAGAGGGCTCTACTACGCCCGGAGTTGCAGATTACGGCCACTGATGGGCCGGTAGCTTCGGATCGATCTGTACATTTGGAGCTGATACGGATCGAAGACCAGGGGATACGAGTCTTGCGCCGCAAGAAGATCCCGCTAGTCAAGGTCCTGTGGAGGAACCACGGACGAGAGGAGCATACTTGGGAGCCACAGGACCTGATGCAGGAAAGGTATCCAGAGCTATTTAGTCAGGTATACCTCACAACCTCTCAACATGTTCATTTTACTTTCCTTTTTTTTTAAACTAGTAAGGCTGCCCTAGGAAGAGTAGGGGCTAATCTTTTGTTTATTGGGATCTTGACTTTGCCAATTGGGCGAATTGGTCGTATATTTAGGTTTTTCCCTTTGAACCCCGCTTAGCAACCATGGCGTCGAAATGTAATCTTCCACTTCTTATGGGATGTTACAAGTTTCTTTTCTTCGGTAGAAATCCCCGTAGGCCTAACCTGGATTTCGGGGACGAAATCTTTGTTTTGTTTATTGGGATTTGTAACATCCCATTTCCAACTAGACCCCTAAGTGTGGTTATTGGCCATGACTAGGTCATGACCAAACCCTAGGAAGCCCAAGAAGACCAAGGAAACCTAAGAATGTGGCTGAGACCACTATGGTGTGCAAATAGTAAATTCCTGAACCTTTGTTTAAGATAACCATGGGGCATCACCAAGACTTCAAGACCCCACCATGTTCTCAACAAACCATGGTAGGATCCATTAGATCAATAAGGACCCATGGATGGCAGTCAAAAGGGTTAAGTTGACCCAAGTCAACCCTAACCCTAAATGGGTCAAACCAACCTACTTAGGGTCAATTGACCATCCCCAAGCCAAGTGGGCGCCACCCAAGCCCACCTAACCCTACAGTGAGGTCAAAGGGTCACCTAGGATCCATTGGGGTCCACCCAAGAGGCTGAGTTGACCAAAGTCAACTCTAACCCTAAATGGGTCAACCTAGCCTACATTGGGTCAAACTGGCCTACACAAGGGCCAATTGAAGTTCCCTTAGCCAAGTGGACCCCACACATACCTTCATAACCATAGTGAGAGGCCAACGGGTCACCAAGGACCCATTGGGGCCAACCAAAAAGGCTAAGTTGACCAAAGTCAACTCTAGCCCTAAAGTAGTCAAGGTACCCTATTTAAGGGTCAAGTGACCTCCAAAGGGCCAATACAATCCTACCTAGGCCTTAGGGGAGGCCAATGAGTCACTAAGGACCCATTTGGGCCAACCTAAAAGACCAAATTGACCTAAGTCAACCGTAGCCTAGGTTTGGGTCAAGCTAGCCCAAATGGGCTAACTCAAGCTCAAGCCCAACTCACTTGGGCTAACCATATTTTGGTGGATGAAATAAACATGTGGGCTGCCAATATGAGATTTACCAGCCAACTTAGTGACTAGGAGAGAGAGAGAGAGAGAGAGAGAGAATCTCAAAATTAAAGAATAATTTAGGAGAGAGAAAGGGGTATTTAAGGGTGTTTAAGGGAAATGAGCCACTTGGACCCATGCCATCAGCCCCCACATGGAGTGGCCGACCCATTGAGTCATGAGAAGGAGCTGGAATGGAGTGGGACCCACCCATGCATGCTTGGTGACAAAAACAAGGCAAACCCACCACCTTGCACTTAGGAATTATCACCCTCCCCTCCATACTTCATCCTCTCACTCTCTCCCTCTCCCATTTCAGTTTCACCACTCTCAGAACGAGTAGAGCAGCAGCAGAGATAGAGAGAAACCAAGCTTTGGCCGTGAAAACCAAGGGAGAAGCGCCGCCACCGCCGCCATGGTTCCCCGCCGCTCCTCACGTTGCAAGGCCGCCGGGAAGGTCCTCCCTCACCTCTCTCTTCATGCTTAGATCTTAGGAATACCTAGGTTATGGTTCGGGGTCGAATGAGCCCGAGCCCAACACTCATTTTTCAGCCATTAATGGCGGTTTTGAAGCTCTCGGGTGAGGTGGCGCCGCCACCTCCGGCCGCCCTAGCCGCCGGAAAAGCTCGCCCCCACCACCGTGAGGGGAGAGGAGAAGTTGGCCGGTGGAGGCGCCGCCGGAGGCGGCCGGGAAAAGCCCCGTGAAACTCGGGCTGGCATGCAGGCGGTTTGGGGAAGAAATACAGCAGCCGTCGGATTTGCTTTAGGATTAGTGCCATGCAACATTTGAAATTCTGGATTATTTAATTTGTGAATAGTGTATTTTGTGTCCTTTTTATATCCGAATTTTACATGTCATATTTAGGGCCCGTACAGCCATTTTCATAACAAGTTCTCAACATGAAATTTGTAGGTCTTGGAGTCACCTTTAATTTGATATATTACACATAATTTTTGGTTAAGGCTACTGCCCTATAGAGCCATTTTCCTAGGGCTGGTCCTAGAGTAGGGCAGAAACTAAAATGGGTGCCCTGCCCAAACCCTAAGTCCAAATGGGCTGAAATTTTGGGCATATGGCTTAATTAGGTATATCTAGGCCCTACCCAAAAATGGGAATTTTTGGGGAAAATAAGTATATAGTGTTAGCCCAAATATGATAAATTAAATTTTGTTGATATTTAGAGCATATCAACTCCAAAATGCCCCAAATTTTGGTGGCCTGCCCTTAGTAGTATATTAGACCTATGGTAGCAATATTAGACAATTTAACCTTCTGCATGTTGAGATATCTCACATGCAAGATCTAAAAATTAAATGGCCTTGGGCTGCAAATAGCAAAATGCAGAAATTTGAAAGTGATGCCCAAGCCCATCCAGAGGCCCAAATGACCTGAGATTTTGGGGAGTAACTGGTTTAGGGCATATTTAGGCCCTGCCAAAAAATTGGGATTTATTGTAATTAAAATTATGGTGAAATTACCAAATTACCCCTAGGTTTGTTTAGGTGATTCTTGGGTTAATTCAACTCTAAAATGCCCCAAATTTTGGTGGCTTGTCCTTCAGAACATTATAAATATATGTTTTAAATTTCATCAAGTTTGGACCAATGTATGGTGGGTAATCCCACATGCAAATGATGAACATGCTTAGGCTTGGGGTGCCAATAGTAATTTTGAAATTTTGAGTATTAGGCCCATTTGGATCCTGCTAAATTCATGTAATTAATTTCAGTGGCCTATTAGGATGAGTTTTACCCCTCATTGAAATAATGGGATTTTTGGAATAAAAAAAATCCCATTATTTGGAATTATTGAATTAATAGGACTTTTGAAGAATAAATGTTGAAATTAAGTTTGTCACTTAGTTATTTCCCCAAATTTTGTCAAGAATAATATCATGACATGTTTAACTCCAAAAAAAAAAAATTTTATGTCTCTGTTTGAGGAATATTGATAAGAGGAATGTGGAAATTACATTTTTGCCCTTATTTCATTTAATTTAGAATTATTACAAATACTCAGTAGAAAATTATGAAAAAATTATTGATGACATATCTGAGTATAAATAGCCTTGATTAATTTTCTCAGCATTTTTGGATGAACCACAAAGTTTTAAATCTTCATAATGGCATTTTGATAAATTATTTAGAAATAAAAGTTTATAGTCCATTGTTACTTGAAAATTAGTGAAATTCTGTTTGTGGCACTCTTTTAACATTATGAGCTTGCTGGAAATTTCTTAGAATTTTTGGAAATGAATTCCTTATACCTCCTTTGAAAAATATCCAATATGTGAATTTTGAATTATTTAGGAGATAAATAGAAAACATTGAAGAGAAAATTATAAAACTTGGCTGACAGTATTATTTTACCATTCTACAACTTATGAAAAATTCCTTGGGTCAGTGGGATCATAATTTAAGATACTTCATGATCAACTTGGCAATAATTGACATTTGTAAGAAATTATTTAAATAGGAGATTAATTGAGAAAAATATAATATTCTGGAATTTAATCATTTATGTCATGATAGCACACCAGTAATAATCCTAGGTCATTCGGATGAAAACTCGAAGGACATCCTATCATGAACATCACTCAGTATAGGTCGGTCTGCAAATAGTAATTTGGGGAAAAGTTGTATTAGGATAAGAGTTGGAATAGGGTGGAGTTAGTCGTGTTGAATTGTTTGAATAAAAGTGGATGAGTCACCTAGAAAGTTCTAAGGAGTGGTGGGAATCGTGTGGATGTGTGTTAGAAGGTAAGCGAGTTCGACGAAAGATCGTCGTGCCCGCGAGAGTGAAAGGTCTAAACTACCTTAGGATTAGCCAATCGCAATATGAGAAGGTAATGGGTAAAGGAAATCAACCAATAATATTAATAAGTACCTTGCGAAAGGGAACGCTGGGCGTAATCCCAACACAGTTCCTAGTGCCCCTTGAGAGCCCTTCACAGGGAATACCGGGGGCAGTCCTGGGTTAACGTAAACCTTAAAGAACAAATCAAAAGAGTAATTTAGTAAATAGGGTTTCACACTGCACTCACTAGTTGGGCAAGTATTGGAAATGGTTAAGTCGTCCCGAGGTGTTCAAAGGGGCGCCATCCCGCGGTGTTCAAAGGGATGAGATTTGGAATAAGAGACGGACGTTTCGGTCCGGCGAGCTTTGGCTCGGTTGATACTTGTGACGGACGGGATGGTCCGGGGAGCTTTGGCTCGGTTGATACTTGTGACGGACGGGATGGTCCGGGGAGCTTTGGCTCGGTTCTGATACGATAAACTTGCATGTGCATAAATCTAGTGGCGGGGCATGCGGTACTGGCCGTTCGTCACACCGATGGCAGTACGGTGCACCAGGCGGTTGTGAGAGTTAGAGGGGCCAGTGGGTTGTTTTACACTGCGGTCTGGAGGACGACCCCCGATAACGCACATCCGACCCAACAAGACTGACGGGTTGTCAGCAAAGTACGTACGCGAGACTCTAGAGTGCACCTTGGACGTGTACAGATGCGTATGAGAGGGGTCTAAGGCTTGGTAGTGTGCATACCGGCCTAGAAGCGGAGACGCCCGCTCCGCTGCTGCCGTAGCCACAACGGTGGTACCCGAGAGTGATGCTAGCTCTCAAAAAGTGGGAACTAAAGGTCTGTGATCACAGAGTCGTAGTGTGTGTGTTGCACTTGCATGTCCATCATACCCACCTGCATGTCATAGCATAATCGATTCATTTAACCCTGACACCTAAAGTATAAGTGGTATGGGACGCTTATACATTAGGCCCTGCAAAACGACCCCTTGATCTATAAGCTTGTGTGTGCAAGTTTATAAATTAAGGTTATTTCAATATTTATATGCTGCTTCTGATAACCGACACCCCAACGTATAAAGTGGTATGAGACATTTTATACGATGGGAGCCTTGTAGAAGATCCCTTGGCTTATGTGTATTCACATAAGTGAAGGTTATATTCCTTTCTTACTTTACTCATTATAACCTGATTATAAATTGCTAGCTAGGTCCCCCTGTCACCTGTTTTTGATTTCTCTCCTCTTTCACGTCCTTTCCTTTCTTCCTCCCCGCTCGGTGCCTAGGAGCATGGGGGAAGGGGTGGGGGACGATAGGGCTTAGTCTTTTAGACTAATGGTTTTCGAACCACATCATATTAGGGGATCGTGGAGCCGAGTATGGAGGAGCAGCCCAGGAGACCGGTGCAGTTGGAGATAGGGCAGTCTAGCTCAGGAGTACAGCCAGCTGGGACCGTGAGTTCCGACTTCTAGTAGTTGTTTTGTTTTGCTTCCGCATGAGAGATCTGTAGTGAGGATATTGATGTACCGGGCTTCAGCCCTTTTTATTTCTGTACACTTTACTATTCTATGGACACTCCCTTTGTGGAGATTTTTATATATATATGTGATATGCTGTGGACTTGTCTTCTCTTGTACTGCTACTTTAGCGTCAGCTGCGATCGATTTGGCCGGCAGGATCGGCGTCTTGTAGTGTCGACCTTCCCGGGTGCGAAGGTGTCACCGCAAGGCGGCGGTTCTGGGCCTAAGACCCCGAGGTTTTAAAGGAAAAAAAAGAGGGGTCTTACATAACATCCCATCACGACGCCATGTTTGCTAAATTAGGTTTTGAGGGAAACCTAAGTCTATACCCAATTGGCCTAATTGGTGAGCCAAGATCCCAATAAACAAAAGATAAGCCCCCAATAAACAAAAGATAAGCCTCTACCTGCCTAGAGCAGCCCTTACTAGTTTAAAGCAGGAAAATAAATTAAACATCTTTAGGGTTTTGTGAGGTATACCTGAATGAACAGCTATGGTTATCTTTGTCACATCAGGTCCTGCAGCTCCCAGGTATGCTCCTCCTAGCCGTGGTTCCTCCACAGGACTTTGACTAACGGGACCTTCTTGCGACGCAAGATTCGTACTACTCGGTCGTCAATTCGAACGGGCTCTAAGCGAACTGACCGGTCTGAAGCTACCGGCCCTTCGGTGGTCAAAATCTGCTGCTCTGGGCGTAGTAGAGCCCTCCTCAGCGAAGAAATGTGGAAGACGTCGTGCAGAGCTGCCAGCTCTAGTGGCAACTCCAGCCTGTAGGTAAAGGGCCCGATCCGCTCCAGGATCCTGTAAGGGCCCATGTACCTAGGGCTGAGCTTCTTTCTCCGACCACGCACCCGTGAGACTCCATGCATGGGCCGGATCTTCAAAAACACTCTGTCCCCCACCAGAAACTCCACCTGATGATGTCAGGCGTCATAGTACTTAGCTTGTCTACTCTGCGCCTGTAACATCCTGTCTCTGATCAACCTCACCTGAGCCTCAGTATCTTCAACAAAATCTGATCCCAACACCTTCGGAACCTCGTCCTGAATCGAAGAAAGCGGGGTCCGGCATTTCCTTCCATACAAGGCTTCGTAAGGCGCCATCCTGATGCTGTACTGGTAGTTGTTGTTATAGGAGAACTCATCCATGGGTAAGAGTTTCTCCCACGGTTCCCCGCGGTCCAAAATGCATAGCCTTAAAAGATCTTCCAGCATCCGGTTGGTGCGTTCTGTCTGCCCGTCCATCTGGGGATGGAATGCGGTGCTGAAGGTCAATCGCGTGCCTAAGTAAGCTTGCACGGATCTCCACTCCCTGGAAGTGAACCGGCCATCCCGATCCGACACGATCGTCTTGGGCACCCCGTGATATCGAACGAACTTCTCCACAAATCTCCGTACTAGTACTCCCACAGCGTCGTCCTTCGTGATCGGAATGAACCTGGCTACCTTTGTCAACCGATCGATGATTACCCAAATCGAGTCATTTCCCGTTCGTGATCGGGGAGGTCCGTGAATAAAGTCCATCGCGATGTATTCAAACTTCCACTCTGGTACCGGGAGTGGTTGCAACAAACCCGCGGGGTTTTTGCACTCTGCCTTCACTAGCTGGCAAGCTTCGCAGTGGGTCACAAACCGAGTGATATCCTTCTTCATGCCAGGCCAGTACATAGTCTTCTTCAAATCTGCAGTCATCTTCGTGATGCCCGGGTGCACCGAGTATCTGCTGTGGTGGGCCTCCGCCATAATATCTTCTCGGACCTGGCCTCCTTCCGGTATATAAGTCCGACCTCTAAAGCATACCACACCATCCCTCATCATGTAATCTCCTGCTGCACTGTTCTCCAAGGCCCAAAATATCGGCTCCACTTTGCCCTCTCTCCTCTGTCCCTCTCTGACTCGGTCCCAGATATCGTCTGTAGCACTCACCGCAGCTAAATACTCCATGTAATGCTCGGGGTCCTCGGACGACACTAGTGTGATGTGAATATCCTCCAACCTCCTCACCAGCTCCATAGACATAACCTGGGGCCCGACCTCGGAAGTGGCAGCTCTTCGACTCAATGCGTCAGCCACCACGTTTGCCTTCTTTGGATGGTAGTGCATCTCATACTGATAATCTGCTAAGAACTCCACCCAGCACCTTTGCCTGATGTTCAGTTCCTTCTGCGTGTCCTCGTATTTCAGGTTCTTGTGGTCGGAGTAGATGTCGCAGTGGACTCCATAAAGATAGTGGCGCCAGACCTTTAAAGAAAAAACGACTGCCCCCATCTCAAGGTCGTGCACCAGGTAGTTCTGTTCATGCTTCTTCAACTGGCGAGACACATATGCAATCACCTGACCCTTCTGCATCAGTACAGCTCCCATACCATGGTAGGAAGCATCAGTGTAGACCTGAAATCCTTCTCTCCCCGAGGGAAGAGCAAGTATGGGAGCCGAGGAGAGTCGGTCCTTCAACTCCTGGAAAGATGCCTGGCACTGCGGGGTCCACACGAAAGGTACCTCCTTCTTCGCCAAAGATGTGAGCGGGAGGGTGATTCGAGAGAATCCCTCCACGAACTTCCGGTAGTAACCGACAAGTCCTAGGAAACTTCGTACGTCGGTGGATGTCTTCAGCTGCGGCCAATCCCGAATTGCCTGAATCTTTGTCGGATCCACTGCCAACCCGGGTCCACTGATAATATGGCCTAAGAAGCCCACCTCCTTCAACCAGAACTGACATTTGCTAAACTTTTCATATAAATGATTCTCCCGCAGCCTCTGTAGGGTCAGTGCCAGATGGCGAGTGTGCTCCTCCTCCGTCCTTGAGTAGATGAGGATGTCATCGATAAACACAAAGGCAAACACTTCTAGATACTCCTTGAAAACTTGGTTCATGAGGGTCATGAACGCTGATGGTGCATTGGTGAGCTCGAAGGGCATCACCGTAAACTCAAATAAACCATATCTGCTACTAAAAGAAGTCTTCTGAATATCCTCCTCTCGAATCCGAAGTTGGTAGTATCCCGACATCAAATCTAATTTCGAAAAGAACTGCGCTCCCTGCAGCTGGTCGAATAGCTCGTCTATCCTTGGAAGTGGATAGGTATTCCGGACCGTCAGCTAATTTAGTGCTCGGTAGTCGATGCACAATCTGAGTGTCCCGTCTTTCTTTTTGACGAACAATACCGGGGCTCCCCATGGTGAAGAGCTTGGCCGGACAAATCCGGCTTCCACTAACTCCTGAAGCTAGCTCCGGAACTCTGTCAACTCTATTGGGGCCATCCGGTAAGGTGCCTTGGTTGCCGGCTTGGCCCCCGACACAAGCTGTATCTACGAGGTGTTGTTTGAAGATCAGGCCTCACGTATACCCTGATCTTATACACATATCTTATAAGATCTCCGTATAAGATTTGCCTCACTTATACCCTTATCTTCAAACAACACCTCGTAGACCTCCTCCCCCTGTAAATAGGCCTTAACGGCTTGTACTGAAGATAAGGGCATACGTGAGGCAGATCTTATACCTTCGATGATGATGATAGAGTCCCCGTGCCTAACAGTGATCCTCTTCGCTTGACAATCAATCTGGGCATGATTCCACTGTAACCAAGTCATGCCCAGGATCAGCTCGAAGAATGGCATCCTTAGGACCATTGCCGGAACTTCGAACGACTTTCCTCCAATCTCCGCCTCCATGCTGCAGTGGGCTGAGGTGAGTATCTCCGATCCATCGGGTAGATGTACCCTCCTCATCCGACATGTGAACCGTTCCACTACTTCCAGCCCTTCCAGAAAGGCCTCCGACACAAACGAGTGCAAGGCACCCGTGTCAAACAGAGTATAGGCGGGCTTGCCGCCAATGAAAACTATACCTGAGATGATTAAATGTCTTAGTATTTTATAACGCGTTTTATTTCCTATTTATTCTACTTAGGGCAGTTCTACTTGTTGGGCAATTGAGAACGGGAATTTAATTTAAACAATTTAATCATCTTGGCTTACCTGTGATGGCCTGCTTTGGGTTTCGAGGCTGTGCCAGGTCCAAGGCATATACCTGCTCCCTTTCCTGTCTTCGATCTCCTCCCTGGTAACCACTTCCTCGGCCGCATCCTCGGCCTCCGAAATGCTGAGCAGGTGGGCCACCCTGTGGTGCTGGAGGTGGTGCCCCCCTCATGGGGAAGTTTCTCTGGCGGTGTCGCACCTGGTGACAATGGAAGCACTCCGGTGGGGGATACGTCATACCCCCGTGTCTCGGCATCTCCTGTATCCGAAGAGGTTGAGGGGCCAATACCACCTGCACTCTCGGCTCCCGCCTCACCTCCTGACGAGGCTGGTCCTATGTCCTTCTCCCATCTGGTATAGCACCTCGCCGTTGATCATTTCTGGCCCTCCGACCCTGATCCTCCGCTTGCCGCTTCCGGCCCCGAGTGGTGTGCCAATCAGCCTCAATCCTCTTTGCCATCTCCAAAATTCGGGAGATAGGTCCGTCGGATACAAACAACAAAGCCTCCCTCAACTCCTCTTTCAGACCCTTATAGGACCTCTTGATGTATCCCGCTTCGTCCAGCTGGTAAGAACCTGCATATCGAGCTAAATGGTCGAACTCTCGATGGTACTCCACCACCGTCCTGGTGCCCTGCTACAGCTGTAAGAACCGCTCCTCCAACTCATCCCTGGCCGACTGTGGAACAAAATGCTCCAGCAGCGTGGCCCTGAACTCTTCCCAGTTAATTTCCGCAACCTCCCTATCGGCAAATGTCGTGTCCAGCAGCGTCTTCCACCACCTCTTGGCATGGGACTCCAGGCAAGATACCACCAAAGCCACCCTCTCCTCCCAGGGGCACCGTATCCTGGTCAACATCTTGTACATAATATCCAGCCACTCCTTTGTCCGCACTGCCGACTCTGTCCCCAAGTAGGACGGGGGAGAGAGTCCTCGGAAGGTGTTCATCCAATTGGCCCCCGGGTTTGGCTACGGGGCCGGAGCCTGCTGAGCCCGGAAGCCCTCAAGGATAGCTGTAAGAGTTTGCCCCATGTCTGACTGAAGGAAAGGTGTGGGGACCAGGGGAGGTGGTGCAATGTCCGGAGTATGCTGAGCTCCGCCTTGACAGGTGGGCTGAGTTGGGGGCTGCAAAACGAACTACTTTAGTAGGTAATCGACTCAATACCTAATAAGAAGTGGACAATTTACATGTGATCCCTCATATGGGCGCAACACTGCTTCCGCTGCTTAGTTTGTCCCCCCTGCCTTTTTTTTCAACACCGGGGTCTTAGGACCAGAACCGCCATTTTGTGGTGACTCCTTCATGCCCTGAAGGGTCATCACCACAAAGCGCCATTTATGCCAGCCAAATTCGATCACAGAAAAGTAGCACAATAAAGTAAATGTGAACTAGCAGTTCACAGAAAATCACATATCATAGTAAATAAATCTCCACGAAGGGAGTGTCCACAGAAAATACATATCAGAGTGCTAAACTACGGGCTTATGCCCGGTACATCATATCCTCACTACAAATCACTCATGCAGAAGCAAAAGCAGAAAAACTACTCAAGGTCGAGACTCACGGTCCCGGCTGTATGAACTCCGGAGCTAGACTGCCCCACCTCCAAGCGCACCGGTCTCTGGGGCTGCTCCTCCATGCTGGGCTCCTCGATCCCCTAAATAATGCGGCTCGAAAACCGTTAGTCTAAAAGACTAAGCCCTATCATCCCCCACCCCTTCCACCATGGCTCCTAGGCACCGAGCGGAGAGGAAGAAAGGGGAGGACTTGAAGGTGGAGAATATCAAAAACAGATGGCAGCTGACCTATACTAGCAATTCTATAATAGATATTGACAATAAGATGAAATATGAAAAGTAACCTTCACTTATGTGGGAACACATAAGCCAAGGGATCTTCTGCAAGGCTCCCATCGTATAAAAAGTCTCATAGCAATTTATACATTGGGGTGTCGGTTATCAAGCAGCAATAAATATATATCAAAATTGACCTTAATTTATAAACTTGTCTACACAAGCTTATAAACCAAGGGGTCGTTTTGCAAGGCCTAAAGTATAAGCGTCTCATTCCACTTATACTTTAGGTGTCGGGGTTAAATGAATCGATTATACTATGACATGCAAGTGGGTATGATGGAACATGCAAGTGCAACACACACACCCGACTCTGTGCATAACCTCCCAGGATACCTCCATAGTGGTAGACGGAAGCGATGGGTTGGGCCTAGCCCACCTCTACACCAGTAAAGCACTACCGGTCAGACCTATCGTACGCCTCAATACTTAGTGCACGAAGCGGACTCCTGCGTACTCTTGCCGGCTGGCGCACCGGACTTCTGTTGGCGAAGTGCTAACCACACTTGCCGAGTCAGCGTATTGGCATCGGTGCATCAACCCTCCAATACCGAAGACCCACCACCTTAATTTCCTTTCCTTTATGCACATTCAAATTTAGCGTAATCAAAAATCGAGCCGAAGCTCCCCAGACCAAAACGTCCGTCTCAAACAATCGAGCCGAAGATCCCCGGACCCAAACGTCCGTCTCTTAACCATCCGAGCCGAAGCTCCCAGCTATCTCCCAGTGCTATCAGTGTTCGTGAAATGTGCAACCCTAATTACTAGGTTACTCTTTCATCTTGTTAATACAGTTTACGTTAACCCAGGACTGCCCCCAGTATTCCCTGTGAAGGGCTCTCAAGGGGCACTAGGAACTATGTTGGAATTACGCCCATCGTTTCCTTTCACAAGGTACTTATTATTATTGGTTGATTCCATTCCCCTTTACTTTCTCATGTTACGATAGGTTAATCCTAGGGTGATTTGACACTACCTCACCTCGGGGAGGACGATCTTTCGTCGCACCCGAGCGCCTCTAAACCCGAGCCAAAACAACACCCTACTCATTTTATCTTCCAATGATGCTCCTAATTCTATTTATCCCTTCCAGCAAACCAACAAAACCCAACTCATGTGCTCTAATTCATATTCCATCTTATTACCTGCAGTTTTACTAAATGCAGACCAATTAAGCTATATGACCCGTAAAATGGGAAGTATACCAAATGATCATCCAACACTCATATAATAATTATTTGAGGGCTATACTGACATTTGTAGCGTAAATCCATAATTTCCTAATTTTCATAATTTAACTGATAATTTATTTATTTATTCTAGTAACCAAAAGTTCCAAGTTTGAACATGAAGTACAAGGTTTAGACAAGATAAAATTCCACTAAATTAATGTTAAATGCAAAATGAATAATCATCTAAAAATCCAGAATCTCCCAAATTGTCAGCAAGGTTTAAGCCCTTAAATTTTATTTCAATTTTATTACATAATAAATCATTTAAAGGGGATGTACAACAATAATACTTCCAAAAATTCAGAGAAAATTCCAGGATGATTATAAGGACACATAAAACCTCTAGATAAAGTTTCATAATTTTTAAAAAGAATCATTCTCTGAATTAAATAAATATCAAAGTCTCAAAATTATGGAATTGTAAAGGAAGTGCTATAGATAGCTCTCTAAAAATTATGAATAAATTTCCACAAATAGATTTTAGCCTGAAATGATCAAAACCTAAGTATCATGAGTTTTCAACAGATAAATCATCAATAATTAATTTTACTCTACCAAGCCCCTTTCCAAAACTTGTGAAAGAAGTACTAAATAAATTCAAGTAAAAATTATAATAAAATTCAGGGATATTCACATAGGCCTGTATTATCTTCTGACAAAGTTCCATCAGATTCAAATGAACAGAATAACGAGAAGTAATTTAAACATCATTTCAGTCCTTTTGGTAATTAACAAATAAAGTGCCAGAAATATAACCCATAAAATTCTAATAAAATTATCAAGGGTTCCAGATGATCTAAAACTTACACTACCCAAGTTTCACAACTTGTAGCTTTAATTTAGTGGCTGAATTTACAAAATAGTATTTCTACCCTAAAACTAGGGTTAGGGTTTTGAGGTGCCTACCTTCCTCCAAGTCCTCTAAGGCTCCTACCAGAGAACTTAGGTTACACTACCTTCAATTCTACTGAGTTTTCAAGGCCATACAAGGGAATTTTCCTCCATGTCCTTCACAACCCACAAAAGTCCTTCCTTAGGGTTTGAGGTTGAACCCTAGGGTAAATCAAGCCTAAATCATCCAATTTTCCTTAAGAGGGTGACATTGGTCATGCCAAGTCAGTGTCCAAAACCTCAGCCTCTGTTGAGGGGAGGTGACCACCCTAATTCCATAGTACACTTTTAATCAAAAATACCTCCTTAAGGCCAAACTAGGGTTTGGTGATTCCCTAGCCAAACACTATCCAAATGAGTTAAAAGTTTGTACAGAACTAGGTATTGAGGCCAGGGACCACTCACCAAAATTTGGGAGGGTTTGGGGGTCATGAGACAACTTAATTACGATACCCTAGCAATATTAAATAAAAGTAAAAACTTTAGTCAAAATGTCTCTAAAAATTCTGAGTTTTAGGCAGGCCCTAGGTGTAGCTAGGTTAGAGTCCCTGCCAAAATTTCAAGTAGTTTGGACCAAGGATGAAGTGTGGGCACTCAGTTTAATGACTGCCTAGCTCTAAGTATAGGTCCCACCAAAATGGGTGCCCTGGTCAAACCATGCACCCATATTGGTTCAAACCAATTTAAACATAAAGTAACCCAAAGGACTACAACTTTCATGTTGAAGGTTTTGCCACCAGGTGAGCCTAAGTATTTTTAAAATTTAAAACCAAAAATATCAAAATCTGTGACATAAATCACATTATATTAAATATATTTCCTATAGTTTAATCACATAACCGCACGAATCTTGAAGCAAGAGGGACGGAATCCCTTCATCTCCTTCCTAGAGCCGACAGCCAGGATCCATCCCGCCTGGAGCCACTTCCAAGCTCTGCCGCCAGCGATCCAGCCCCTTCCCCGGCCGGCCACCACCACCACCACCTCTGTTGAGGTGGTGGCCGTCGCCAGGCGGCGGCACAGCCGCCGGAGGGGTGTTTTCCGGTGGTTCTAGTAGGAACTTCTTCTGCTGAAAACCATGAAATCCAGAAATTGGATCGGGCTCAATTGAGCCCGAACCTTGCACCTAATGATTTCTACGATCTACTCATCAGTTAAGGAGAGGAGGAGGACCTTCCTGGCGGCCTGAATGCGAGTCGATCTTCGGGTTGCCATGGAAGTGGCGCCGCCGGTCGGATTTCTGCAACTGTGAAGTAAAGTAGCTCGAATTACTCAGGTAAAAGGTGGGAAGGGTTCCTCTCAGGTCCCTGATGGTGCTTAAATCATCAGTTGGGGGAGGGGAGAGGCCAAACATCAATGGCCATTAATGCCCTTGAAAGCTTGGCTCGGGTCGAGTGGGGGGAGGGGGGGGGGGGGGGGGGGGGGGGGGGGCTGAACCTTCCTCTTGGTGGCCGGGAAACGACTGGAATCAACTCCTCTTCCCTAGAGGAGTTGATTGCAGCCATTAAGAGTGGTTGTTGGCCTCCTTTGGCCGGCTCCCACCCTTCCCTTCCTCTCCCCCAATTTTCTCTCTCGACCATTATCATGAAGGGAAGCTCCCTTCTCTTCTCCTAGTCACCCATGTTGACTGGTCAACACCATAGGCTAGGTGCAACCCACTTAGTCATAATGATCATGAAAAGTGAGGTTAGCCTAAGGGAGAAGTGACTTGGGCTTGGGTTAGCCCATTTGGGCTAGGTTTGACTTGGCATAAGTTAGGGTTGACCTATGTCAATTTGATCATCTAGGTTGAACCCATTGGGTCCTTGCTGACCCATTGGACTCCCCTAAGGCCTATGTGGGGTTTTGTAGGTTTACCTTACACTTTAGAGGTCACCTACCCTTAGTAAGGGCACTTTGACCAGATTAGGGGCTTGAGTTGACTTGGGTCAACTTGGCCTCTAGGGCTGACCCCAATGTGCCCTTAGTGACCCTTTGACTTCACTTTAGGATTAAGTGGGCATGGGTGGGGTCCTCTAGGCTAGGAGTAGGTCAATTGACCCTAAGTAGGCTAGTTTGACCCATTTAGGGTTAGGGTTGACTTTGGTCAACTGAGTCTCTTTGATTGACCCCAGTGGGTCCTTATGGCTCCATTAGCCTCCCAAGATATTAGTGGGTGTTGTTGTAGGGTCTTGGGGTCAAGGTGTAGCCCCATGGTCATCCTAAACCATTGTTCAGAATTGTACTATTTGCAGACCATGATGATTTTCAACACCATGTCTAAGCTCACTTGGTCTTCTTGGGCTTCCTAGGGTTTTGTCATGACCTAGTCATGACAAAAACACTCTTAGGGGTCTAGTTGGAAATGGGATGTTACACGCTATGCACCGAATCACTGGGTGGATGGACGAGTAGGGAAGCGTAAGATCCAAACAAACTGAGGAATATGAGGGTCATAAGCACCTCTTCGCTACATACGCCACTATCAATCGCTAGTGCGGCAAGAACAGATGGATGGAGGATGGAAAAAAGGTCGCACCTCAAGCAAATAACAAAAACATACAATCTCATAGACATGATTACACATAAACGTATAATACAATAAGCATACTTCATCAAATATAAGAGATCAACTATACTATCAACAATAAGAGAAGAAAAGTGTGCAAAATCGACCGAATCCGAAGTCTTGCTGAGGGGTCACTGTAGGATTCGTCAGGTTGTCATTCTGCGTCCTAGCTCGGTCCTCATCTACGTCCGGGGTAGAGAAAGCTATCACTCACTCCCAATGGACTCGTCTTCTTCGTGTCATGAACCGGTGGAGGATGGCACAACTTCTCTAGCTTGGTGGAGAAAGCTAGATAAAACCCTTCTTGAAGCTCAAGGATGAAGGAGGAGGCCTGGAGCAAGCTCCAGCTTGAATTTGGCATTAAATGCTTGCCCGGATCTTCTCCCCTTGGTGGAACGGCAGATTTCACCCTAAAAACATGGAGGAGTTAGCGTAGAAGAAGTCTGTCCGAAAACCCATCCTCAAATGGCAAAAAATCTGTTCTTAAATAGAAAAAGATCAGAAAATTGGTCACGTACGGTCTGGGACACGACCGTGCGTGAACCGTACGATATTCGCACGTAGATAATGCGTGAGGAAGAAGAAGCATTGACACGTGTGTTTTAATCACGCACGGGAGATTTCGCCCATGCGTGAAGGAAATCACACGGATAAACACAGAGCATAGGAATGTAGGAGAAAACAGTGGAACCATGCGTTTTACTCACGCACGGGTGATGTTGCCCGTGCGTGAAGGAAACACACGATTAACCACAGATCAATGGAAAGCTTGGCAAAAGGTGCAGTCCGTGCGATTCCTTCTCGCACGGTTTGGCCGAAATCGTGCGGGAACAAATCAGATGGGTAGAAACAGATGCCCCAGGAAAGCTATGTAAAACGCACGATTGGACTAGAACCGTGCGCGAAGAAATGCGCACGACCGTGCATGTTGGAACACCCTATTACTAATTTGGGTCAGGATCACTATGTCTCTAGGAAACCAATGTTTGACCTCCTGTATAGCTCAAAAGGTCAATTAGAATTGAGTCTAAGGGTTAGAAGTCTAAGTTTGGAAGCTGCCCTCAAGACCAAGACATTTTCAGTTTGAGACTAAGTCATATCGTCGAGCTCAGCACGACGATTCGTCGAACTCCGATCGACGATCGTCTAGCTCAACTTCGACAGATCGTCGAACTCCATTCGACGATCGCTGAGCTCAACTTCATCATATCGTCGAACTCCATTCGACGATCGGTGAGCTCAGTTCGACGATATTGACTCAGCTTTGGATCTCTATCTCTGAGCTCAGCTCGCCAATCTTTGAGCTCAGATCGACGATATTTTGCTGCTGTATAAATCAATATCGCTGAGCTCAGTTCAACGATAGCAGCGCTCAGTTCGACGTTTTCAGATAACTTCAAGGATTTTCAAGATTCAAATTCAAATCAGTTGAGGAGTTATTCTGCAATTAATTTAGAAGATTTACTAGCCGTTTTCATTCGTTTCTGGACCAAGTTTCAAGGGATTTTCAAGGAATATTTCTATGGACTTTCCTCCATAAGACATTTTGCAATTAAGGATGTAATCAATGTAGGCCAACGACTATTCTTGACAGAGGATGTTTTTCCATTCTGTACCAGAGAATAAAAGAGAAGGATTTTTGAATCTCACATAGAACACAGATATACAGACAGACATCAGTAATCTTCAGAACAAAAAAAATATTCTGTCTCAAAGAATTCTCAGAACACACATCCAAGGAGATCAAACTTTCCCAAATCCTTAGATCTCTCTTGTCTCAAGTGTTCAAGGCTAACATATTTCAAGACTCCAGACATCTAACATTTCAGCTGTTGCTGAAATCATCTTTTTCTGGAGCTCAACTTGTGAAGGCCTATCACCCTACAGCAAAGCTTCTTTTCCTGAAGATCTCAAGGACTCAGGGGAAGCTTTGACACCATCAATCCACATAGTCTTCTCAGCTGTTTGAGAAAGAGAAGACTTCCATCACTCTCTCACCCCCATCTCTGTAAAGGGTTTCTCAAACTCCCTTCAAAAGTTTGAACTTGGTTTTTGAGCACCTTGTCAAAAGCTCATTGGTGGCAAGACACCTGATCAAAAAATCTGATTTGGTTTTTGAGCACCTTATCAAAAGCTCATTGGTGCCCAGGACACCTGATCAACTCATCCTGCAGTGGATTCCTACCTAGGGTGGTAGAAGAGTGGATGTATCCAAGTTTAGGGGAACCACTATAATTCCTTGTGTCATCTGGTTTTGCTTGTCTTTATTTTTGTTTCTGGCTGTTATTATTCTGTGATTAGCTTATGATTAGTTTAGTTCTGTAATTAGATTTATAATTGCTTCCCTACTCACTCACATTACAACCATTGTTGTAAAAAGCTTTCAAGCACCATATACACTATTCACCCCCCTCTAGAGTATATCAGGTCTTGCTTCACTTTCAATTGGTATCAGAGCGAGGTTGGTTAAACATACCATACCTTGGTGGTTGCACAGGCTAACACCTGAACCCAAAGATCCCTAGTTAGATCTGTTTTCTTTTGAAGTTTATTATTAGATTTTGTTTTCACAAATCATGGCCCAAAACAAAGATTATGCTATCATCAGACCTCTAGTGTGCAATCTATCCAAGTTTGCAGTTTGGAAAGCAAGGATCAGACTATACATGAATTCTATTGACAAAGATATTTTTAACTCTGTTTTGACAGTATGTCCAAGACCTCCAGAGAGCTCAAGTACAAATGTTGTTCCACCTCCATCAGGAACAGATGCTGACATTAAGAGATGGAAGGTAGCTGATGCCAAGGATATGAACATCTTAGCCCAGACAATGTCTGATGACATATTTCAAAAGGTGGCTGAATGCAATTCAGCAAAGGAAATTTGGGACAAACTCTCTGAAATAGTCTCAGGCTCAGCTGATGAGAGAAAGGATAGGAGATCCCACCTCATATCTCAATATGAGAATTTCAAGAAGGGAGAAACTGGGTCAGTGGGAGATATGTACAACAGGCTCAGTCTAATTGTTAGTGAACTCAGGACATTGGATAAAGAGATCTCACTAACTGAACTCAATGACAAAATTCTAATGTGCTTCCCTAGCACTTGGGATTCAAGAATCTGGCCAATCAAGGATGCTAGAAGTTTGAATGAGATCACCACAGAAGCTCTATTGGGTAAGCTCAAATCTTATGAGCTACTCATCAAAAATAGAGAAGAAGAAGAGAAGGCTGCCTCACCAGCCATAAGAAAAGAGAAGACCATAGCCTTCAAGGCAACTGAAGATCAGCCTGAAGACAAAGTCACAGACAATGATGAGCTGCTTAGTCTGTTGGCCAAAAGATTTTACAAGATGACCAGAAAGGACTTCAGAAGGATATCATACAAGGAACATGATAAGCCAAGGTATGATAAGTCAATTAATAATAAAGAGATTGTTTGCTTTGGTTGCAGGAAAGCAGGGCACATAGTTCCTGACTGTCCAGAAAACAAAAACAAGGACAGAAGGGACAAGAAAGAAAGAAGAAAGGAGAAAGACTCCAAGAGGAATGGCAATGACAAACCCTCATCAAGCAAAAACAAACATACAAGAAAGGGGTTTGTTGCTGAATCCTGGAGTGAGACTGAAGAGGAGTCAGAAGCCTCATCCAGCTCCAGTGATGATGAGGATGATGCAGAAGAGAAAGAGTTCTGCATGATGGCAATCAATGCCTCACAACATACCTCATATGAAGAGGAGTCAGAGTCAGACTCAGAGACTCAACCTGAAGAAGATCAGGTAATTAGTTCTTTTGATTTTAATTCAGAGGACTTTAAATCTGAATTTAAAGCATTGTGTTTAAATCTGCTAAAATTTGAGAAAGAAATTATCTCTCTCAGAAATCATTTATCTGAACATAATAATTTAAAGTCAGAAAATCTCAAACTCTCTCAGGAGTTGGAGAGCTGTAGGAAGCAGATAGCTTCACTGAAGAGTGAGCTATCTGAGGCCAAGAAGCTTGAAGAATCCCTCAATGGGAGAAGCATCAAGCTGATGGACATCACAAGTACAGTGAACTCCAGATTTAATAGTACACTGGGCTTGGGTGCTTCATCCAGCCAACCCATAGTTCTAACCACTCCAATCAAGTTCATTTCTGACAAAGGAAAGGAAGTTGTAGAGGTAGGTAGGAAAAATTCTGATTTGCCTAAGAAAACTAAGTCCCAGCAGAAATTGTCGAACGGAGATCGACGATCGCCGAATGCAGATCGACGATCGCCGAACGAAGATCGACGATCTCAGGCAAGATTGTCGAACTCAGGTCGACGATCTCAAGTACCTGAACTCAGCCATAGTCGACCGTCGAACCGAGCTCGACGATCTAACCCAAGATCGTCGAACGCAGCTCCAAGATCGTCGAACAGAGGTCAGAGCTCTGGAAAGTTTTTCAAGGGCAAATCAAAATTCAATCCTAAGGGTCCTTCATCCCAAATCTTTAACCCTTATACTGAATGGATTTTACCTCCAGGAGATATCATCCTGAAGGTTATAAGAGTCAACCTGGGATGTCTTTTATTTAAGAATTTAAAGGTTATCAACCTAGGCCCAAGGTAAACTGGGTCAAAAACAAATAAATTATTTTATGTGCAGGTGAAGACCTATCCAACATCTAACCAGCAATGGTACTTGGATAGTGGGTGCTCTAAGCACATGACAGGGAACAAGGACAACCTCACATCCTTTAGAGCCAAGCTTGGACCCAAGTTATCTTTGGTGATTCAAACTTTGGACAGACTAAAGGATATGGTGCAGTCCAGATTGGATCAGTAACACTCAAGAAGGTAGCTTATGTGGAAGGACTGAAGCACAACTTAATAAGCATCAGTTAGTTGTGTGATGAAGGCTACCCGGTGACCTTCAGCAAAGCCTTATGCAAAATCAAGTCAGAGGACAACACAACTGTGTTGACAGGTAAAATGAAGGGTAACATATATCTAGTAGATTTTCTTTCAACTGATGTAGATATTTGCTTGTTTAATTCTGTCTGTAGACCAAATATTTTATGGCATAAGAGACTAGGACACCTAAACCTTAGAACTATTGCTAGGCTATCCAAGGACAACCTTGTTAGAGGACTGCCTTCTGGCCCCTACAAGAAGGAAGGACTCTGCAGGGCTTGTCAATTAGGCAAGCAAACTAAAAACAGCTTTAAGTCACTTAATAAGAGTGATTCACCTAGGATATTGTATCTGTTACACATGGATATTTTTGGACCCATCACAGTACAAAGCCTAGGAGGGAAATCTTACACTTTAGTAGTTGTAGATGACTTCTATAGATTCACTTGGGTGTTCTTTCTAAGGAAGAAGTCTGATAACTTTAAGTGTCTGACAGAGTTTCTCAAATGTATATAGATTGAGTTCAATACTCACATTGCCCTGATCAGAAGTGATCATGGGACAGAGTTTGATTCTCTTCTTATGCAAGAGTTCTGTCAGAGTGAAGAGATCAGGCATACTTTCTCAGCTCCTAGAACTCCTCAATAAAATGGGGTAGCTGAAAGGAAAAATAGAACCCTTATTGAATCTGCCACTACATTGTTGTCAGATGCTCACCTTCCTCTATCCTTTTGGGCAGAGCCAGTGAACACCTCCAACTATGTGCTGAATAGAAGTTTAATACATAAACTAAAGGGAAAGACTCCCTATAAATTACTCAAAGGGAAGAAACCTAAAGTTGATTATTTTAGAGTTTTTGGCTGTATTTGCTATGTACATAATAATGACAAGAAATACTTAGCAAAATTTCAAGCTAAAGCTGATGAAGGAGTGTTTCTGGGATACTCCATGATCAGCAAGGCTTATAGGGTTTATAATAAATCATCTCTAAAAATTGAGGAATCTATTCATATATCATTTGATGAATCTAACATGTCCTTCAAGGAGAAAATCTCTTCTACCATAGAACCTTTGCAGGAACATTCTCTTGTTTAAGACTTGAACAAGTTACAGGTTACTCAAAGGGATGAAAGCAGTGAAGATGAAGAAAGTGCTCAACATATTGAAGAACAACGTGAAGAGCCAGTTGTTGTACCACAAGAGGAAACAACAACACAGGTTGGTGAACAATCAACACCCCCTGTTGATTTAGTAACATCAAGAGATCATCCAATTTCCCAAATAATTGGAGACATCTCAGCTGGTGTGCAAACCAGAAATCAGGTCAACCAAAACCTGTTGCACACATGCTTCCTATCTCAAATTGAACCTCAGTCGATTCAAGATGCAGAGCAAGATCCACACTGGATCATTGCAATGCAAGAGGAGTTCCATCAATTTGAAAGGAACAAAGTATGGGAACTAGTGCCAAAGCCTAAGGATCACTCCATTGTTGGAACAAAGTGGGTATTCAGAAACAAACTGGATGATCAAGGAGTAATTGTAAGGAACAAGGCAAGGCTAGTTGCTCAGGGATATTCTCAAGAATAAGGAATAGACTACGACCAGACTTTTGCACCAGTTGCAAGATTGGAAGCCATCATAATATTTTTAGCTTATGCAGTACATAAAGGCTTCAAGGTATACCAGATGGATGTCAAAAGTGCATTCCTAAATAGAGACATCAAAGAGGAAGTATATGTCAGACAACCTCCAGGTTTTATCTCTCCAACTTATCCTGATTATGTTTTTAGATTGAACAAAGCATTATATGGTCTCAAGCAAGCTCCTAGAGCATGGTATGAGACCCTAGCATGCTTTCTTTTGGAAAATGGATTTTTGAGAGGTAGAGTACACCAAACTCTTTTCATTAGAACCCATAAGTCCCATACCCTACTAGTGAAGATTTATGTAGACGATATTATTTTTGGCTCTACTGACTCCAAATTGTGCAGAAGGTTTTCCAACCTAATGCATTCTAAATTTGAGATGAGTAGCATGTGTTAGCTATCCTTCTTCCTAGGATTACAAGTCAAACAGCATGCTGAAGGCATCTTTATTTCTCAAACCAAATATGCAAATGAACTGGTTAAGAAATTTGGCATGTCTGAAGCATCTTGTATGAAAACACCCATGCCTACTAATGCTGTATTGGATGCTGATGAACATGGGAAACCTGTTGATCAGACAACCTATAGAGCAATGATTGGCTCTTTACTATACCTTACAGCTAGTAGACCAGATATAATGTTTGCTACATGTATATGTGCTAGGTTCCAAGTAAGCCTTAAAGAGTCACACCTAACATTAGTAAAGAGGATTCTCAGGTATGTTAAAAGTTGTCCAAATCTAGGTCTCTGGTATTCAAAAGATTCAGCATTTGATTTAACTGGATTTTCTGATGCTGATTATGCTGGATGCAGAATTGGCAGGAAAAGCACCAGTGGAACTTGTCAGTTCCTTGGTGACAGACTTGTCTTCTGGTTTTATAAGAAACAAACTTCTGTGTCAACTTCAACTGCTGAAGCTGAATATATGGCTACAGGCAGTTGTTGTTCAAAAATCTTGTGGATTCAAAACCAACTCCTAGACTATGGCTACAACTTAGAGAAGTCTAAAATCTTTTGTGATAACACCAGTGCTATTTCTATAGCTCAAAATCCAGTCCTCCATAGTAGGACAAAACACATAGAGATTAGACATCATTTCTTAAGGGATAATGTTGAAAAGAATAAAATTGAACTACAATATATCCCAACTGATTTACAAAGGGGAGATATTTTCACCAAGCCCTTGGATGAAAAGAAACACACCTTCTTCCTAAATCAGTTAGGAATGTTAGATGGAGGAAGTCTTAAATAATATCCCAGATTTTGAAAGCTTAAATATTGACCAAGACTAGGCAAACATCTTGATTTTTCTTAGTGTCTAGAGTTTTACTTATCTCTGAACTGCGCTCAACAATTTTCCCTCAGATCGTCGAACGGAGATCGACGATTTCTGAGATCGTCGACCTGAGTTCAGTGTTTCTCAGATAGTATGAACTATCTCTTCCGGTCAACGATCGTCGAACGACGCTCGACGATCTTGTTCTCTGAACGATCGTCGAACAGAGCTCGATGCTCTCCAATATCGTCGAACGGAGATCGACGAGGTTGAAGACTCTTCAGATTCCTTTAGAAGCCCCGATCGTCGAACTGAGTTCAACGATCTTTCCAATTCTGCGTCGAATCCTAATATAAAATTCATTTTTCACCGTCATTCTCCTTTGCGCTTTCAATTTCTCTGCAATAATTTTCTTTCCCTCCAAACAATTCTGCACTTGGTCGTTTTGTTTGTTGAATTTTTGCAGGTACCCATGGCTGTGTCTGTTGCTGTTCTCGCCGCCATGAAGTTTGATGTTGGCTTCGACATCGACATGGAATCCTTCAGCACAACCGACCAGATTTTTCAGGATATCTTGGGGTTATTCAAAGAGCAGAACCTGACAGCAATCATGACCACAAGGATTAAGCTTGCCTCTGATGAGATTAAGGAATGGGTCTATACTGCCCACAATCAGGACAACTCCACCATTATTGGATCAATATCTGGCACACAGGTACCTCTGACCCCAGCAATTTTAATAGAGGTTTTTGAGTTAAGAACTGGTGGAGATACTGCTGACTTGTCTGGAGAAGAGTATACTGACTTGCTTGGCAGAATGGGTCATTCTGAGGCTAACCCTAGCAAGCTCTTGAAAAAGAACCTTTCTGTGGAGTACAGATTCATGGAAGATGTAGTTAGGAAAGTGCTACTGGCTAAGCACTCTGCTCATGATACAATCTCAAGGTATCAGCTCTGTCTAATGGGAGCCCTAGTAGACAGGAAGAATTTGAATTGGGGAGAGGTATTCTTTGACCTCATTAAGAAGAAGATAAACAAAAGTTTTGTAAACTTTGGAAGAATTATAGGGGTGTTTCTGCAGCAAAGGTGCCCTGCATTGCTGGTCTCTTCTGGAATCCACATCAATGCATCCAAGAGACTGTCCTGTGCCCTCTTTGGAAAGTGGGACAGACAAATCAGCAAGCCCAGCAGGCCCTCCTCCAGCACTCCTTCAGGCACCAGGACTCTCAGAGTCACTTCCCCACAGGTCTCTGCCCTGCAGATGACCTGCCTGCTGATGTTGCCTGTAACACCCCCTATCCGTCGCATAACATATAACAGTAGGTCCGGCCGGGGCCCGATGCCATATACCACAGACAGACCGGGTGGTCACGTATGGAAACCATCCAACCAATCTCAACGTCCTACACAGAGCATTCTAGCGGAAGCAATTTATAAAAGTTGTAAATAAGAACCCAGCATTAGAGCACGAATGTCCACTAGTACATAATTAGGAATGTATACAAAATACCCAAAATCGGCCTTAAGGCCTTACAGAATGTTCACTTGAATAATACATGATTTACAAACCTCAGCACGCAGGCCGGTCATATATGAATAAAACAAAAAAACATTTCCACTTGGGCCTTCGAGGGCCAGCTTCGCAAAAAGGGCTTTAGCCCGCTATTGACCGCTTGGTCCAGCTGCACCTGCAAGCAACAAACCACCGCACGGTGGCAAACAAGGCAACGGTCAGCAATGCTGACCAAATTATAACGATCCCGCCCCCAACTCGGGGCGGCGATGCTCCTTCCCTGCATTTCATTAGCACAAGCGAGCAATGCATATAACCATAGCCATTTCATCACAGACGTTGGCTCGTACGGCCACACGTCCCGTGCACTCAGGGCACATTCTCGGTGAACAGGTCGATGTCACGTCAATTAAAGCCATTAACATTCCGGACTCACCACCGCCACTTAGACGGCCAAACCTATGAGCAATTTGTCTTCCTGGCCTGGGTCACGACAGTTTAAGCCATTGACCGCTGAAGACTCCCATCTATGCCAACGGCGAGTGCCACGTAACCTTAGGTCTCTCTAACCGAACGACATAAAGCGGGTACGGTTCCATCTAACCCGTGCTCACATCGCAACGACAATTTAAGCCATTTGCGCGGGTCAAACTTCCACCGAGTCCCATTCTACCGCAAGGACACATAACCCAGTTATGTTCGAGTTGGCTCTCAGGCCACCAAGTTGGCAAGATCTCGTATCCGCCCAGTTTTCCGGGTGCACCTTTGGGTTAGTCCCCAAGGCTCCCTGCTGCAATCTACCGCGTAGAAAACCCGAAAAAAACCATAGCACGGAGTCTTCTCCGGCATTATGCAATGCAACATCACCGATCCAGACTAACATGTCCGGGTAGGCTTCACACAAAATGCCTACGTCCGTTCTCGCATACGGACTCTAAACAACGGGGACTTTACATATCTACCCGAAGGAACGCCTCCAACTCTCCGCAAACTCGCGAGAGCGGGCTTCCTATGCTAAGAAAAGGAGCGATTCATGCTCAAGATGAGGATCGTTACCCTTGAGTTCCTCTTTGGCGCCATCGAAAAGTAATCGGATAGAAATCACCGCACTTGCGTTGCCTCCGTGGATCCGGAGTCGGCTTGCGATTCAGAGCTCCGAAGCTCCTCCAATGGCGGATCTAGCTCTTCTTCTTCCAAGGGCTCTCCTCTTTCTCCAAGGGTTTGGAGAGATGAAAAAGGTAAGAAAGTGATGGATTTTCTAAGTCAAACCCGGGTATATCCTCTCAGGAACCATCCCCAGCCGTTAGATCTTCAATCAAGGAAACGAACGGCTTTGATTCGGGGCTGAAATGCCCAATCTGGACCGAACACGGCCTGGCACACGCCCGTGTCCAGGGCCGTGTGCCGCATTCGCCGTCAAAATCGAATCTCTTGGACCCTCACACGGGTATCGAACACGCCCGTGTTCGAGCTGACACGCCCGTGTTCCAGCTGACACGGCCGTGTAGCCGGCCGTGTACCCCATGATTTTTCCCACATTTTCAACCCGAGCACTGCACGGGTTCTAGGACACGCCCGTGTCCTTGCCCGTGTCACATTGACACGCCTGGACCCCAGGCCGTGTACAAGGTCTCAACATTTCGTCGCGTGCAGATCGACGACTCGATGACACGGCCTTGGACACGCCCGTGTCCTAGGCCGTGTGCCTTGTCTCGACGATCGTCGAGCGAATCTCGACGAATTCCCCGGGACGATCGTCGACACAGGTCGACACGCCCGGCGACACGCCCGTGTCGCGGGCCGTGTGCCCATTCTCGACGAATCGTCGAGTATAACTCGACGATTTCACGGCTAAGTGTCGATACGGGTCGACACGCCCTGGGACACGCCCGTGTCCCAGGCCGTGTGCCTTCAGCCAGAAACCAAAACTGGCCCAAAACGTCCCTCTTTGCTTCTTTGAGTTTCGGGGCGTTACAACTCTCCCCCTCTTAAAAGAATTTCGCCCACGAAATTACATAAAGGGAAAAACATGTACAAAAATAAAATTTGTAACTGAGCGGAACAACTCCGGATATTCGTCAAGCATCATCTACTCTCGCTCCCAAGAGAGCTCCTCACGACCGCAATTGTCCCACCGGACTTTGACCATCCTGATCTCTTTATTGCGTAGCCGCTTGACCTCCGAGTCCTCAATCCGCACGGGCTTGACCTTTGTCGTTAGCCCACTTTCCACCGGCACTTGATCGACCGCGATCACTTGCGTAGGCTCTTGCACCGCCTTCCGAAGCACCGAAATATGGAATACATCGTGTAAACCACTTAGCTCCACTGAAAGCTTCAATCTATAGGCCGCTTCTCCAACTCGCTCCAGAACCTCGAACGGTCCAAGGTACCTCGGGCTTAGCTTTTTCAATCGCCGCACCCGCGAGACACCCTTGAATGGCTTTATCTTTAAGTATACATAATCGCCCACAGCGAACTCCACGTTCCTGTGCTTGGCATTATAGTACTTTGCTTGCCGGTCCTGAGCGATGAGCAACCTCTCCCGAATGGTTCTCACCAAAGATGTAGCACCCTCTACTTCCGATCGCTTATACAACTTTGACTCACCCGTTTCTATCCAAGACAACGGCGTGCGACATCTTCTACCATATAGGGCCTCGAAGGGCGCCATCTGAATACTTGCTTGGTAGCTATTATTGTATGCAAACTCCACCAAATAAAGGTGGTCTTCCCATTGCTTTCCGAAATCCAAGACACACATGCGAAGCATGTCTTCCATGGTTCTATTCACCCTCTCGGTCTGCCCATCCGTTTGCGGATGGAAGGCTGTGCTAAACTTCAGCTTTGTTCCCAACATTTGCTGCACCAGCCTCCAATCATTGGACGTGAACCGCCCATCTCGGTCACTCACGATGCTGCGGGGCACACCATGAAGCCGCACTATGTTATCCACATATAGCTTTGCCAGCTTCTCCACCGGATCGTCCTTCCTATGCGGAATAAAATGCGACACCTTCGTTAATCGATCAACAACCGCCCAAATGGCGTCGTTCCCCTTTTGCGACCTTGGCAAACCGTGCACAAAGTCCATAGAGATGTCGTCGAATTTCCACTCCGGAATAGGCAAGGACTTAAGAAATCCTCCCGGCTTTTGGCACTCCGCCTTTACCAAGGCGCAGGTTTGGCACTTCGCTACGTATAGCGCCACATCCTTTTTCAAACCGGCCACCAAAATAGCTTCTTGACGTCGCGGTACATCTTCGTGCTCCCCGGGTGAATCGAGTACTTGGTATGGTGTGCCTCGTACAACAACTCCACCCGTAAATTGCCCACACAAGGGACGCACAGACGACCGTCTTTCCAAAGCAATCCGTCCTCCACGACGAATTGGGAATTTGACCCATCCAGAGCCTCTATCATGAACTGCTTCATATGAGCATCCATATCCAAAGCCCGCCGAATACGATCAGCCAGGTCATATTGGACTTCAGTCCAATTCAGAACTGCTTCAGCACTTGCTTGTCTGTCCACACAAACAATCTCCAGCGCCTCCAACTCCCACACCAACTGCTCATCATGCACCGATAGCCAATTGGCTTGAGCTGGGGCTCGGCGACTCAACCCGTCCGCAACCGCATTCCCTTTGCCAGGCACGTAGTGGATCTTGAATGTATAGTCCCCCAGGAACTCCATCCATCTACGCTGCCGCATATTCAGATCCTTCTGATCTATCAAGTACTTTAGGCTCTTGTGATCGGTGTAGATATCAGTCTTCACACCGTACAAATAGTGTCTCCACAGCTTCAAGGCAAAAATCACGGCTGCTAACTCCAAGTCATGGACCGGATAATTCCTCTCGTGCACTTTTAGCTGTCTCGAGCCATAAGCTATCACGCTTCTGTGCTGCAGTAGCACGCAACCCAAAGCACTGCCCGAAGCATCGCTATATATCTCATAGCCTTCAGTTCCACATGGCGAACTCAGCACAGGCGCCGTGGTCAACCGACACTTCAATTCCTCAAAAGCTCGCGCGCACTCCGGCGTCCAAACGAACTTATGCTCCTTCCTCGTCAAAGTAGTGAGAGGTAGCGCTATCCGCGAGAAGTTCTCTACGAAGCGCCTATAATAACCGGCAAGCCCCAAAAAGCTCCGGACTTCTGCTACCGTAGCAAGCTCAGGCCACTCCCGTATCGCAACAATCTTCGCCGGATCCACCGCAATACCCTCTCCACTCACTATATGCCGAGGAACGCCACTGAGGATAGCCAAAACTCGCACTTCGAGAACTTGGCATACAACTGATTTCTCCTTAGCGTCTCCAACACCAAATGAAGATGCTTGAAGTGATCTTCCTCACTTTGAGAGTACACCAAAATATCGTCGATAAAGACGATCACGAAATGGTCCAAGTACTCCCTGAACGTCTTGTTCATCAAATCCATGAATACTGACGGCGCATTTGTCAGCCCAAACGGCATGACCGTAAACTCATAATGCCCGTATCTCGTACTAAACGCTGTCTTCGGGATATCACTCTCCCTTATCCGCAGTTGATAGTACCAGACTTGAGATCTAACTTCGAGTACACCGTCGACCGACTAACTGATCAAAGAGATCATCAATCCTAGGGATCGGGTACTTGTTCTTCTCAGTCAGCTTGTTTAGCTCCCGATAATCAATACACAACCTCAAGCTTCCGTCCTTCTTCTTAACAAAGAGGACCGGTGCACTCCAAGGCGAAGAACTCGGGCGCAAATACCCTTGCTCCAACAACTCTTACAGTTGAACTTTCAGCTCCGCCATTTCCTTAGGCGCTAGCCGATACGGAGATCGTGACACAGGCTTTGCACCTGGCACTAGCTCGATCGTACAATCTATCTCCCGCTGAGGCGGGGCTCCAGGAAGATCTGCGGGGAACACATCAGGGTATTCCGATACCACTGAAATACAATCCAAAGCGGGCTTCGGCTTTGCAGCCTCCACTAGTGTAAAGAACAGTTCTGCTCCGGCACGAACCGCCTTCACCACCTGAAGAGCAGACATCAATGTCTTGCTCGACCCCTTTAAGCCCGTAAAAGTCGTCTCACGACTTACTCCCAGCTTGACTTCCTTGCTACCGCAATCTATATGGGCCTGCTGCTCCGAGAGCCAGTCCATGCCAAATATGACGTCGAACTCCACTAACGGAAGTAAAGACGCTCGCAGGTCGAACTCCTGCTCCCCAATACGAATCTTAACATCGCAGATCCTATCCGCTCACATCGAACACCCATTGGGCAACAACACGTCCAACTATCCTTCGCCATCGAGGAAGGGAACCCCGATGCGTAATATAAATCCTTCGGACAAGAAGGAGTGTGAAGCTCCCGTATCGAAGAGTGCTCGTGCCGGATTTTCACAAATCAAAACAAATCCTAAACAAGTAGTGGTAAGGTAACATGTGCATAACAAGCATATAAAGGAAATTGACTTGCTATAAATTAAACCGTACCTGTCACCACATCAGCTTGTTTAATGGCCTCCTTTTAGCCAAGATTGTAGACCCTTGGTTGGGCCGGAGCATAATGGGATGCGGTTGACTCCACCGCCTTTCCCTTCTCTTCATATATGGCTCCCGGCCTCCTCTCGGACTTAGGACGTCCGCTCCAACAATCACGGGCAAAGTGCCCTGTCTTTCCACACGTAAAGCACGCACCCGGGGTCCGACCCATAGTCGCCCCAGAAGCGCCAGAAGGAGCTAGACCCGAAGTCCTATGCTTCTTGAAAGCCCTCCGATAGCCGGACTTTGAAGTAGTCGGCACTCTGAACTCAGATTTCTTTTCACTCAAGCTTTTCTTCGCTTGCACGCTCTTCATGTCCTTCTCCAAGGACCGGGCAGTATTGACCAAGGTTAAGAAACCCTGTGTCATCGGCCCCGACAGTAATAGTCTCAGCTCATCCTCAAGCCTCATAAAAAACGATTAGTCTTGCGCTCCTCATCCATGATGGTGGAGCTAGCATAACGACTCAACCGCGTAAACTCGTGGAGATATTCATCCACGCTCCTCTCACCCTGCACCAACTTCAGGAACTCATTCTCTATTGAAATCCTCTGAGTAGAAGGGAGGTATCTTGCTAAGAACAATCCCGAGAACTCTTCCATTAGAACGTCTATCAGTTGTCTACCTCTCAAAATGATGCAGCTCCAATCCTTCCCACACATCCTCGCTTCACCGTCCAGCAGGAACGTAGCGATGGTGGTCATTTGCCACTCCTCCATCTCCGTCGCCGTCATGACTCTCTTCACCCTAGAGAGCCAGTCTTCAGCCTGAGATGGGGTTCCCAACCCCGAGAATAACGGAGGGTTAAAGCTCATTACATGCTTCAACTGCCTCTCAGTGGCCCTCCTTGGCACTATCAGTTCCGCAACCACTTGCTCCACCCTCCTCGGCTCAGCCTCTTGCAGAGGTACTTGCTCCATCACGGGAGCGGGCTACTGCGCTTGCCTTCCAGGCTGCGCATTTATCACGGCGAACACCGCTTCAGCCACCAAACGTATATTCTCAGCCGACAGAGGTGTTGCGGGAGCAACATCCGGTGCGCTACTAGCCTCAGAAACTCGGCGTTCTGACGGCCCAACACCACTTCTAGTCACCTATAGTGGTACAAAAACACCGTTAAGCGACCACATAACATTGCAAACAGCAATTATAGGAACACGCAGGTTCCTCAAAGACGAGTATTTTCATTCCTAAAGTGGACATTCATGGGTTCTTTTACCATTATAAGATGACGCACGCAATGTGCTCACCACCCCTTAAAAGAAATTCGGCCACGAATTCAGTTAAGCCCAAACCAAACCAGTAGTCTGATAACAAATTGTAACACCCCCTATCCGTCGCATAGCATATAGCAGTAGGTCCGGTCGGAGGCCGACGCCCGACGCCATATACCACAGACAGACCGGGTGGTCACGTATGGAAACCATCCACCCAATCTCAACGTCCTACACAGAGTATTCTGCGGAAGCAGTTTATAAAAGTTGTAAATAAGAACCCAACATAGAGCACGAATGTCCACTAGTACATAATTATGATGTATACAAAATACCCAAAATCGGCCTTAAGGCCTTACAGAATGTTTCACTTGAATAATACATGATTTACAAACCTCGGCACGCAGGCC
Organism: Platanthera guangdongensis; assembly: GCA_039583875.1. Taxonomy (NCBI): domain Eukaryota; kingdom Viridiplantae; phylum Streptophyta; class Magnoliopsida; order Asparagales; family Orchidaceae; genus Platanthera; species Platanthera guangdongensis. The sequence goes on from CM077151.1 coordinate 235,916,121, forward strand.
GGTCATACATGAATAAAACAGAAAACATTCCACTGGGCCTTCAAGGGCCAGCTTCGCAAAAAAGGGCTTTAGCCCGCTATGACCGCTTGGTCCAGCTGACACTGCAAGCAACAAACCACCGCACGGTGGCAAACAAGGCAACGATCAGCAATGCTGACCAAATTATAACGATCCGCCCCCAACTCGGGGCGGCGATGCTCCTTCCCTGCATTTCATTAGCACAAGCGAGCAATGCATATACCATAGCCATTTCATCACAGACGTTGGCTCGCACGGCCATACGTCCCGTGCACTCAGGGCACATTCTCGGTGAACCGGTCGATGTCACGTCAATTAAAGCCATTAACATTCCGGACTCACCACCGCCACTTAGACGACCAAACCTATGAGCAATTTGTCTTCCTGGCCTGGGTCACGACAGTTTAAGCCATTGACCGCCGAAGACTCCCATCTATGCCAACGGCGAGTGCCACGTAACCTTAGGTCTCTCTAACCGAACGACATAAAGGGGGTACGGTTCCATCTAACCCGTGCTCACATCGCAACGACAATTTAAGCCATTTGGCGGGGTTCAAACTTCCACCGAGTCCCATTCTACCGCAAGACACATAACCCAGTTATGTTCGAGTTGGCTCTCAGGCCACCAAGTTGGCAAGATCTCGTATACGCCCAGTTTTCTGGGTGCACCTTTGGGTTAGTCCCCAAGGCTCCCTGCTGCAATCTACCGCGTAGAAAACCCGAAACAAAACCATAGCACGGAGTCTTCTCCGGCCTTATGCAATGCAACATAACCGATCCAGACTAACATGTCCGGGTAGGCTTCACACAAAATGCCTACGTCCGTTCTCGCATACGGACTCTAAACAACGGGGACTTTACATATCTACCCGAAGGAACGCCTCCAACTCTCCGCAAACTCGCGAGAGCGGGCTCCTATGCTAAGAAAAGGAGCGATTCATGCTCAAGATGAGGATCGTTACCCTTGAGTTCCTCTTTGGCGCCATCGAAAAGTAATCGGATAGAAATCACCGCACTTGCGTTGCCTCCGTGGATCCGGAGTCGGCTTGCGATTCAGAGCTCCGAAGCTCCTCCAATGGCGGATCTAGCTCTTCTTCTTCCAAGGCTCTCCTCTTTCTCCAAGGGTTTGGAGAGATGAAAAAGGTAAGAAAGAAAGTGATGGATTTTTCTAAGTCAAACCGGAGTATATCCTCTCAGGAACCATCCCCAGCCGTTAGATCTTCAATCAAGGAAACGAACGGCTTTGATTCGGGGCTGAAATGCCAATCTGGACCGAAACACGACTGGCACACGCCCGTGTCCAGTGCCGTGTGCCGCATTCGCCGTCAAAATCGAATCTCCTGGACCCTCACACGGGTATCGAACACGCCCGTATTCGAGCTGACACGCCCGTGTTCCAGCTGACACGGCCGTGTAGCCGGCCGTGTACCCCATGATTTTTCCCACGTTTTTCCACACCCGCACCTGCACTCAGGGTTCTAGGACACGCCCGTGTCCTTGCCCGTGTCACCTTGACACGCCTGGACCCCAGGCCGTGTACAAGGTCTGACATTTCGTCGCGTGCAGATCGACGACTCGATGACACGGCCTTGGACACGCCCGTGTCCTAGGCCGTGTGCCTTGTCTCGACGATCGTCGAGCGAATCTCGACGAATTCCCCGGACGATCGTCGACACGGGTCGACACGCCCGGCGACACGCCCGTGTCGCGGGCCGTGTGCCCATTCTCGACGAATCGTCGAGTATAACTCGACGATTTCATGGCTAAGTGTCGACACGGGTCGACACGCCCTGGGACACGCCCGTGTCCCAGGCCGTGTGCCTTCAGCCAGAAACCAAAACTGGCCCCAAACGTCCCCCTTTGCTTCTTTGAGTTTCGGGGCGTTACATTGCCTCTCCTCCTCCTCCTCCAATTCCATCTCTTCCAATTCCATCTACCATTCAGACTCCATCCACCATCATCATCTCCAGCCCCTCTCCAACATCCACACCATCTCCAGTCCCTACTCTTCCACTCACAGATGACCACTTCCATCCATTATTCTCCTACACTCAACAAGATATCACTTCATCACCCTCATTCCATCCTTCCCCTCATTGAAGATTCCTTTATGGATGATTCACCATCCTCTCCTCCTGAGCTACCTCATCCTCAACATCCTATCAAAAATCTTCTACAAGAGATCATTGACCAACCCCCCTTCACCCCATCCATCTCCATCCCACTGTCCTCTATATCCACCTTACCCACATCTCAGCCATCTCTTCACCCATTCACCAGCTCTCCATTACCCTCACCAACAGCTACTCCTCCATCTCTACCTCTGCTCCAGTCACTACTGAGCAGGTAGACATTCCAGCCTTGCTGACAGGTTGTATGAATTGCTAGCCCCCAGGCTATCTTCTCTCTGGAGACCTCCTTGGCTCCTTTACTCCTGTCAGTGGCAGCCCTCTCTGCCAGGCTTTCCTCCCTCTTCCCTCAGGCAGCCCTTCAGCAGTGTGCCTGATCCAGCCATGTCGGAATCTAGGCAGGGGGAGATGCCCTATGAAGTGAGTCTGCCTGCTGTGCTGCTGCTGTGTTATTGCTGTTTCTGAGCCCGCCTGCTGCTGTTTTCAGTTCTTGAATCTGCTACTATGCCTGCTGCTGTGTCTCAAGCTTCAGTTCAACCTCCTGCTGCAGTCTTTGCATTAGACCTCAGGACTTTGCTCTCAGAATTTGATCTGCATATTTCAGATGTCTGCAGAGACAGTTACTGTCCAGCCCCCAGAGGATCTATCCAAGGCCCTTGTGCCATTTCTTGCTGTGACCCCAACATCATCACCTCTTTGTCCACTCAGTGTATGCTGCTGCTTCTTCTGATGAATGCATTGCTGTTGTTTCTGATTTTGCCGCCCCTATGCTGCTGAAAGCTTTGATATACTGCGCTACTTCTGTACTGCTGATGAGCCAATCTCTAAAGAGATCCTTATGACAGAGGCACCTGAGTTTGAGCCTTCTGAATTTTCTGCTGATATTTCTACTACTGATAGTTGTTAGTGAAATGTTACTGCTGTTGTTGTTACTATTTCTACTTCAAACTACACCAACTTATGTATCTGCTGTTGTCACTTTTTGCCATGTTCAACTTCTGCTGCTACACCCTCTGCTGCCTCATCTGTTTCCATACAGCTCAAGAAAGATTTGATGAAACAAAATTGATGCCCGTTATGATGATCGAGTTCTGAAAGTGATGAGTACAGAACAGACTCTGATGATTCTTCTCCTACCATTTCCAGGAAAAGAAAGGCAAGGAGCAAAGCCATGAAGAGAGTACCCTCCAGCAAAGGTCAAGGATAACAATGACATACCATACTACATTCTTCATGATTGCCCTATCACTGAGCACTGGATGCAGTACTCTAAGAATCAACTGAAAGCAATGAAAAAGAAGAGGAAATATGAAAAAGGTTCTTCACAATTCCAACATCTCATCCTCCTCCAC